>CM059277.1:867315-877315 GCA_030347295.1 Setipinna tenuifilis
AGTAACGGGGCCCACACCCCATTACAGGTGAGACCGTAATAACAGTAACAGCACAGTAAAGCAGGTCAAAGGTCAACGCACGATAAGAACATTTTATTTCATGCTAAATAGTATTAAACAGAAAGAGTTAGAAATAAAGAGAGAGAGAGACAGGCAGTGGAGAGAGAGAGTCAGTGGAAGAGATAATGTAGAGAGAGGGAGAGTCAGTGGAAGAGATAATGTAGAGAGGGAGAGGCAGTAGAGAAAGAGAGAGACGCAGTGGAGAGAGAGAGAGATAGTTAAGAGATAGAGAGAGAGATATAGAGAGACGCAGTGGAGAGAGAGAGATAGAGAGAGATATAGAGAGACGCAGTGGAGAGAGAGAGAGATAGTTAAGAGATAGAGAGAGAAAGAGAGAGACGCAGTGGAGAGAGAGAGGCAGTGGAGAGAGAGAGATAGTTAAGAGATAGAGAGAGAAAGAGAGAGACGCAGTGGAGAGAGAGAGAGATAGTTAAGAGATAGAGAGAGAGATATAGAGAGACACAGTGGAGAGAGAGAGAGATAGTTAAGAGAGAGATAGAGAGAGAGATATAGAGAGACGCAGTGGAGAGAGAGAGGCAGAAGCAGTGTATATCTGCTCATATGTGCTGCATGTTTCTTATGGTGCATGTGCACTGGTTGCGTCGGATGTGACGCATTATTTTTCAAAGTCGTGACGCCTCCTTTCATTTGGACGTGACACATTTGAACGTGGGCGTAACCGCTCTTTCTGGTCTTCCTCCATTGGTCAATCATGTGCTGCCTTCCCGAGACCCTTTGTGAAGGCGACAGTAGCGGTTTGGCGATGCATTGAAGGCGTTTGACGTGTCACGTCCGACCCAACCAGTGGCCACGCACTGTTACAGTTACAGAACGCTGGAGCCTTAAAAGATCGCATTCCTCCTCTCTCTCCGCCTCACACACAAACACACACTCTGAGGCTCACACACGCACACACACACACACACGCACACACACACACACACACACACACACGCACACACACACACACACACACACACATGTACATGCACACACACACACCCACGCACACACACACACACACACGCACGTACACACACACACACACACACACACACACACAGGGCTGGCATGGTGGGATAATAGATATCTGTAATAAATATCGTGATTACTGGGCCTGATCCTGTCCAATAAAGCAGAGCACTGAGGGATGAGGCTGGAGAGCTGAAGGATATTGGCAATATATCAGCATTGATTATTGAGGACACACACACACACACACATATACACAGACACACACACACAACCCCACACACACACACACACACACATTCATATACCAGACACACACATACACACACACACACACACACACATACACACACAACACAACACACTACACAAATACACACGCACCCACGTTCATACACACATTCACACACACACACACACAAATACACACACACCCACGTTCATGCACACATTCACACACACACACACACACAAACATTCACACACACATAAACACACACACACACACAAATAGATGGCTGCTGAAAATGAAACAGGCAGAGAATAAGAGCGAGAGAAGTGGGAAAGGATGGAAAAGAAAGATGGAAAAGAGACAGGGAGAAAAGAAGGGGGAGAGAGGGGAGAAAAAAAAGTATGGAAGAGAGAGAGAGGAAGAGAGTGAGAAAGGAAGAAAGAAGAGATGGTCAGAAAGAAAGAAAGAAAGGCACAAAAAAAGATCAAAGATAGAGAGATGTAGAAAGAGAAAGAAAGAGGAAGAGAGAGAAAGAAAGAGGTAGAGGGGGGAAGAATGGCAGAGTGAGGAAGAGACAGTGACAGAAAGAGAGGAAGAGAAAGAGAGAGAGAGAGTGGAACTGAGAGTGGTAGAGAGGGAGAGAGAGGGAGTGAGAGTAAGAAACAGAAACAGATGGATAGAGAGACAAAGAAAGAGAAAGAGAGAGACAGTAAGAGGAAGGGGGGACTTTATAATAACTAATAAGAGACAAGGCTTTGTCAGTGAGTGTGACAGAGGGAGAGGGAGCGAGAGCGGAGAGGGGGGGATGGAGAGAGGGAGAGAGAGAGAGTGGGAGGGAGAGATAAATAAAGAAAGAGAGAGAGATGGAGAGAGAAAGGAAGGGAGAGAAAGGGCGTAGAGAGGAAGAGAGAGAGAGGGAGAGAGATAAATAAAGAGAGAGAGGGATGGAGAGAGAGAGGAAGGGAGAGGGGGGATATAGAGGAAGAGAGGGATGGAGAGAGAGAGGAAGGGAGAGGGGGATATAGAGGAAGAGAGGGATGGAGAGAGAGAGGAAGGGGGAAGTATAATAAGTAATAAGAGGTGATGGTCTGTCAGTGAGATGGAGCTTTAGGATAGATCTACTGCTGCTGCCGCTCACACAGATACGAGTGTGTGTGTGTGTGTGTGAGAGAGACAGCGAGAAAGGAAGAGAGAGAGAGGAATGGGGGCTATAATAACTAATAACAGAGGAGGGTCTGTCAGTGAGATGGATAGAGAGAATGAGAGAGGGAAAGAGGGGAAGAGAGAGGGGGGGGGAAGAGAGAGAGAGAGAGGGGAAGAGTGAGAGAGGGGGAAAGAGAGAGAGAGAGGGGAAGAGAGACAGTGTGTTTGTGTGTGTGTTGCGAAAAAGAATATAGACAAATTGCAGTTTTTTTTTCGAAGGCATAAATATGACTTACACTTACACACGCATGCGCATGCACACACACACACACACGCATGCGCACACACACACACACTAAGGCAACTGTAGGCACGTGGTAATTGGTACATTCTAAGCATTGTTTACGACTACATTGCATATAAATAAAAGTATTCATTTGATACATAGGGCTTGTGTGTGTGTGTGTGTGTGTGTGTGTGTGTGTGTGTGTGTGTGTGTCAGAGGAGTATTGCATTGCATCTGAGTCTGTGTTAGTGTTATCTTTGTTAGACCTACTGTAGGTCATGTTTGCTTATACTAGCGAGCTAGCTACTTAGCTAGCTAAATCACCCGTTAGTTTATCCTGTGTTGACACAGGTGTGCAGTGATATTGTGTAGTATTTATGTCAGTGATGTGGTGTGGTATTTATGTCAGTGATGTGGTGTGGTATTTATGTCAGTGATGGTGTGTGGTATTCATGTCAGTGATGGTGTGTAGTATTTATGTCAGTGATGTTGTGTGGTATTCATGTCAGTGATGTGGTGTAGTATTTATGTCAGTGATGGTGTGTAGTATTTATGTCAGTGATGGTGTGTTGTATTCATCATTTGTGGTATAGCCAACGTTGAGCTGGAGTGTAAAATGAAATGAACACAAGGTAATGAAATGAGCTAAAATGAGACTCTGTCAGTGCTAGCCTAGCAGCTGTGTTGCGTTGGATCATATATAAATACAGTTTATTATTATTATTATTATTATTATTATTATATACAGATATGATCGTTGCTATGGAGATATACGTATCTAGTCGGCCTAGCTATAGCTTGACATTATATGTTATGTGTGTATACATTTACGGATCCGACCGTCACTATGGAGGATTACGGATCGGATTGTCTTTATAGGGATACGGATCCGATAGTTATGATAGAGATACGGATCTGATGGTCACTATGGAGATACACAGATCCAATAGTTGCTATAGAAATATATACGGATCTGATGGTCGCTATAGGGATATACAGGTCTAAGCATCGCTACGGAGGAATATGGATCCGATTGTCGCTATAGGGATACGGATCCGATCGCCCCAGCCAATGAGATTGTCCCCTGATTGCGGGTGTTAAGGGGGAAGGGTGGGGGTGTGTAGATAGGTGCGCTGCTCTCCCCTCTCCAACACACACACACACACACACACACACACGTGACCACCATCTTATTTTCCTCTCCCTCAATCTCCCACCTTCTCATCCAAACCCTCCTCCATCCCCAACACACAGATGCACACACACACACACACACACACACACACTATATTCTACAAAAAATAATTGCTTTTGTCTGGAAGGCGAGCGAGGAGGGGGCTGGGTATGGTAGGGTGTGTGTGTGGCGTGTGTGTGGGGTGTGTGTGTGGGGTGTGTGTGTAGGGGGGTTCAGTGCTGTTCCAGAGGGGGTGTGTGACGGACAACCGGTCGCTTCCCCTCACCTTCATGTCACACGCACACACACACACACGCACACACACACACACACACACACACGGCCAGAAGACCAACAATACATTTAAACTACTCTCAGTAATAAAATAATCAGCATTATTTATTTATTTTTCAGAGAGGGAGAGGGAGAGACTGTATCACAGTAAGGGTAGAGATTATAAGAGGTAGAGGGAAAATATACAGTCATCTGTGGATAGTGTGACATACTAAGGGAAAATGTATGTGTGTGTGTGTGTGTGTGTGTGTGTGTGTGTGTGTGTGATAAAGGGGATTATAAGCAGTACAGCATGCTGTAAAATATGGCCTCCTTCCTCAGTCCGGGCGGTGATCCGTGACGTCAGTGAGGTGTGTGTGTGTATGTGTGTGTGTGATGGCGAGCGGCCACCGTGTGTGTGTGATCTGTCCATAATGAGTAAGCAAAGTGTGTGTGATTGATCGCTGATAAGTAGGTAATGGAGTGTGTGTGTGTGTGTGTGTGCGAGTGAGTGTGTGTGTGATCAATATGGCCTCATAATAAACTGAGGAGAGCCGTGGCGGCAGCAGAGGTGGTGTGTGTGTGTGTGTGTATGTGTGTGTGTGAGTGAGTGTGTGTGGACCAGGGACTCGGCATCGATCCCTCACTATCGACGGACGCGTTAAGCGTATAGATGTTCCTATTTAAAAATCCATAGTGACAATAACCTGCCATGTAAGTGCATGACGGGGAGCATGCGGTCTAACTGACAGTGTGACACACACACACACACACACACACACACAGACATGGTATGTAAGAGTGTTTAATGTGGTGTCTAAAAAGGGGAGCAGACAGCTGGAATAGAGATGGGGGGGGGGGGTAGAGTGTGTGTGTGTGTGTGTTTGGGGGGGGGGGGCGTGAAGTGTGTGTGTGTGTGTGTGTGTGTGTTTGGGTGGGGGGGGGGGTGAAGTGTGTGTGTGTGTGTGTGTGTGTTTGGGGGGGGGGGTGAAGTGTGTGTGTGTGTGTGTGTGTGTTTGGGGGGGGGGGGTGAAGTGTGTGTGTGTGTGTGTGTGTGTTTGGGGGGGGGGGTGAAGTGTGTGTGTGTGTGTGGGGGGGGGGGGGGGGTACTGCAGTCTCATAACACTGCAAATTACGTGTCCATGATTGAAGCTGATTGAGTCATGTTTCATGCTTCTATAAGAGTAAAATAACATTTATTTAAAAAGATGAAAGGTGATTATCTAGGTGTACAGTTACATCTAGGAGCAAGCATTGCAGAAACACAGATAAACACACTGTCAATCTCACACTTCTCCTGCGAAACACTAAACATCTCCATTAGACACAGAACTCCAACATAATATCACCTCTACATCATTTAACACACTGTCTTTTGAACCACACCAGTGACCTAACTGATTAAACATAAACAAACACACAAACATGGTGAAATCTAAGGGGGGGTGTTCATTACTTAACTCCTCCTGTGTAGAGGTAGAGGGATAGCAAGAAGAGGAGGAGGAAGAGGAGGAGGAGGAAGAGGAGGAGGAGGAAGAGGAAGAAGCAGAGTTGGACCTGCGTGGAGAAAGATTCTGAGGAGCAGATGCAAGGGATGAGTGTCATTGGGTGCCTTTGGTCCTCGTCTCCACTGATACATCACTGGGTGCTTGATGATACTTGTGATATATTGATGATATTGATGTGTACTGTGCTTGATGATATTTATGATATATTGATGCTCCTGTGTACTGTGCGTAATGATAGTTGTGATATATTGATGATATGTTGCTCCTGTGTACTTGATGATATTTATGTAAAACACTTCTGAAGACATGTTCATGTTGTAAAGGATCAGACATACCCTACTATGGCGTTTGGTTGGGTTAATTGTGTGTAGTGTTAAAACTTAAACCATGAACGTCATAAAAGGTTAATGCATATCTGAATGAAGACATGAAAAGGCAGTTAAAAGGCCAGTAAAGCCTGTTAGAAATAAAAGGTTTCCCTGATGAAAATGCTACAAGTCCAAATGGCTCCCAACGTGGAAACCACAGATGGCAACCACAAGCTCAGGGCAGTGTCACAGAAACACTTCAGCCATGAGACAGTAAGACTGCTAAACAACTAAGAACACATTTGTAAAGAAAACAAAAACACATTTAAAGAAACCAGGATTAACTGTAGATACTGTATAGGTCTGCCAATAAAAGCGTCTGCCAAATGCAATGTAATGTAAAGGTACAGCACTGGGGTGGGGTTGGACAGGATCATTAGAGTGGACACCGGTGAGTGGGGACATATCTGGGGACAGGTGGCTGGGGACATAGCTGGGGACAGGTGGCTGGGGACATAGCTGGAGACAGGTGGCTGGGGACATAGCTGGGGACAGGTGAGTGGGGACATAGCTGGGGACAGGTGGCTGGGCACAGGTAAGTGGACACAGGTGAGTGGGGACACGGTCAGTAGAGTAGACATCGATGAGTGAGGACAGGTAGCTAGGGACGGGTGAGTGGGGACAGGTGGCCGGGGACAGATGAGTGGGGACAGGTGGCCGGGGACAGATGAGTGGGGACAGGTAAGTGGACACAGGTGAGTAGGGACAGGTGGCCGGGGACAGGTGAGTGGGGACAGGTGAGTAGGGACAGGTGGCCGGGGACAGGTGAGTGGGGACAGGGTCATTAGGTAAGTGAATGTGCCTGTAAATCTGTCTTATTTTGAAAGTCTACCTGGTGGTGTGTTTATGTGATGGAAACAAAGTTCTGTTTAGTTGTGAGTTCAGGTGGTTTCAGGAGGTTGGTTGGTTGGCGTGTGGTTTATAAAGTTAGGCGGTTGTGAAGTTGAGTATGCACTTACGCTTTTGTGTTTCAGGTTTTGGGATATTTCCCCGTGACTAAAGAAAAGACTGTAATCACCAGATGGGATTTATCGCGTCCAGCTCGTGCCTGGAGCTTCACCCAGTGGAGCTTGCGCTGGAGTCCCGAGGCCTGGCAGATGAGGCCGCGCGCCAAGTTGGCTGATGAACACAACGTCAATTAGGCTCGAGCGCGCTCCTCATTAGCCGTGACTGCATCTTTCTGAGCGGATAGAGGACTGGAGGAGCATGCCTCAACTGCGGCTCTAAGGGGATGCGGGGGAGAGAAAGAGGGGGACGGAGGAAGGATTGGAGAGAGAGACAGAGAGAGAGAGAGAGAGAAAGAGAGAGGGGGGGGGAGAGAGAGAGAGGGAGACTAGTGGGGGTTGGGTGGTAATGTGTGAGTTGTATCTGGTGCTCGTGCTCCCTCTGGCTTCAATGTTGCGGGCAGTGTGGCGGTAGAGCGCGTGAGTACGGGAGGGAGTCAGGTCGCATGAGCCACCGGGGTTTCCATAGCGCGCGGACACGTTACACACAGAGACGGATGGACGGACAGATAGGCAAGTGAGCCGTAACCTGCACGAGGCGTCCGCATAGGCGTCCCTGTGTCTTCTTTGGCGCTTCATTCCGTTGCCTTATTGATGTCGGTATTTATTTATATATTAACGTACTTATTTATCGATTGATTGCGCTTTAATTGCTGCCTTGTGGGAGAGCCGGGGAGGGGGAGCGGGGGTCGTCTGATGAGACAGCATCGCCTTATTGTTTATTTATGTGAATGTTTACTGTTTATTTATGTGAATGTAGCCTAACAGGCGACGGCTCCTCAGCGGACTACTGACGCCTTTCGCAGCTCTGGTGGCGCGAGAGGATGCTGCTCAGACAGAGGGAAAGCTAGCGGGAACAAATACCAAATAATTCAACCAAATATTTATCGACTCTGATGTTAAAGAGCCTGCTCCAGCACAGGTCTTCTGCACCGATGCTGTGTTTAACGTCATGTGTCGCTAAGCCATGCTGTATTTAGTGTGTCGTGTCGCTACAGCGATAGTTTTGTACATAAGAGAAATACCAAAGCCACTCGCAGCTAACCCAGGCTCGAGGACTGTTCTGTTGACTGTAGTCTGCGCTTAGGCTGGCGAGGAAGAGGAGGGACAACATGACCCTGAGGTTTTAAACGAGTTACTGATCATAATAATAATAATAATAATAATAATAATAATAATAATGTGAGGTAATCTGGCGTCCATCCGTCTGTGTGTGTTTGTGTCAGCTGTGAAGGCGTGCGCGTGTGTGTAGTCTATGCATCCACTCAGCGAGAGATCTAACAGACCAAATAGACACCAAATATGTAAATATAAGTAAACTGCGAGACAAGTCTGAATGTGCTTTAAGCTATCTATACCAAATAAGTTGTGTTACACAGTCTACCTGTCTGGAGCCGAGATAAGCAGGAAAGTGGCGGGAGAGCCTTCCCCCTGTCAGTTTTAGAGTTTCTCCCTCCCGAGCAACCATCGCCTCCGAGCAAGAGCGAGCCACCGGAGGACGGGAATGATGTTCGTGCCCCTGCCGGTGCCGCTGGTGCTCCAGAGGGCTGCTTCAGATCTCTCCGCCTGGCGCCTCCACTCCCCCCCGGCACCGCGCTCCAGTCCCGGTAAGACATCTCCTCTCTGCCGCTGAGGCACCGTGATGTGCTGCTGCTGTTACACCGACGCCTCCCCTTCAGCCTGGCCGGGTATCCCCTCCTCTGTCCGGGGTGCCTCATGTTACATCCACCGCCAGTGATAAACACCCTTGGTTTGCCCGACCACCACTTAAAAAGAGCCACAATAATGGCTAAAGAAAAGAAAACAGATATTTTAACCTGGATGATAATACAATTACTACTCCTAGAGACAGAATTAACTGACACATTGTTTTAGGATTGTTTGTGCCTCCATCAGAAAATGTTCTTTCCTCGTGCGGCTTCCAGAGCTTGTATTCCGCTGCCCCCTTTCCTCGTGCTCTCCTCTGCTCCGTTCCCCGCGCCTCCTGTGCCTCGGTCTCCGTCTCTCCCGCACTAAGAGCGCGAGGGAAGAGAATATTCATGCCAACTTATTGATCCTGCGGAGATCGATTCCTGGGCCGCGAGACGCTGGGAAAGGGGAGAGGGAGGCAGGGCCGCGAGAGCTGCGGGTGAACAGGAGGAGGGATGCGCGGGAGCTGTTCCACATGTTAGCGTGCTTGAGTGTGTGTGTGTGTGTGTGTTTGTGGGTTTGTGTATATTATGTATATTGTGTGTCTGAACAGCAGTAAAGTAAAGGCCAGATGTCAGTGTCAGCCGATGTTACATGTTATTGGCAGGAGCTGTGCAAGCTGTGTGTGACAGACGCTGGTAGGCCACAGTCTTGGGGAGGTGAAAGTGGACCAGTCTCAGTAGAGGGTGTGTGTGCAATAGGGCTGCACCAGTGTGTGTGTGTGTGTATTTGTGGATGACCTCGAGCACCAGCATGTGTGTGTTTGTGGATGGCTGTGGGGACCAGCATGTGAGTGTATGTGTGTTTGTGGATTGCTGTTAGCACCAGCGTGTGTGTGTGTGTGTCTGTAGATGACCACGCACGTTTGTGTGTGTTTGCGGATGGCTGTAAGATGGAGACAGGATAGAGTGTAGGATTCAGGATGTAGGGTGCAGGATGTAGGCATCTCCATGGGAACGGGGAGGATGCAGGGTGTAGGATGCAGAGTAAATGATGCAGGATGTAGGGTGAAGGGTGTAGGATGTATGGTGTAGGGCGCAGGATGTAGGCATCTCCATGGAAACGGGGAGGATGCAGGGTGTAGGTGTAGAATGTAGAATGTAGGGTGTAGAATGTAGGGTGTAAGGTAAATGGTGCAGGATGGAGGGTGTAGGGTAAATGATGTAGAATGTAGGGTGAAGGGTGTAGGATGTATGGTGTAGGGCGCAGGGTGTAGGTGTAGAATGTAGGGTGTAGAATGTAGGGTGTAGGGTGTAGGGTGTAGGGTAAATGGTGCAGGATGGAGGGTGTA
>CM059277.1:894815-897315 GCA_030347295.1 Setipinna tenuifilis
TCGCACACACACACACACGCAGCTTGCTTCTTGCTTGCCACCTCTGTCACTAAAGCCCACCTGTCTGCTCCTCTGTTCCTCCTCTCTCTTCCTCCTTTTTCCTCTCCTCCTCTCCTCCTCTGTCTTCTTCCTTTTCTCCTCTCCTCCTCTCTCTTCCTCCTTTTTCCTCTCCTCCTCTCCTCCTCTCTCTTCCTCCTTTTTCCTCTCCTCTCGTCCTCTCTCTTCCTCCTTTTTCCTCTCCTCCTCTCCTCCTCTGTCTTCTTCCTTTTCTCCTCTCCTCCTCTCTTCCTACTTTTTCCTCTCCTCCTCTCTCTTCTTCCTTTTCTCCTCTCCTTCTCTCCTCCTCCTTTTCTCCTCTTCTCTGTCCTCCTTCTATTCTCCTCTCCTCCTCTTCTCCTCCCTTTCTGCTCTCTTCCTCTCCTTCTCCTTTTCTCCTTCTCGCCTTCTCTCCTCCTCCTTTCCTTTCCTCCTTTTCTCTCCTCTCCTCCCTCTCCTCTCTCCTCTCCTCCTCTCCTCCTCTCCTCCTCTCCTCCTCCTTTCCTCCTCTCCTCCTCCTCTCCTCCTCTCCTCTACTCCTCTCCTCTCCTCTCCTCCCCTCCTCTCCTCTCCTCCCCTCCTCTCTCCTCTCTCTCCTCCTCTCCTCCCCTCCCCTCTCCTCTCCTCCTCTCCTCTCCTCTCCTCTCTCCTCTCCTCTCCTCTCTTCTCCTCTCCTCTCCTCTACTCCTCTCATCTCCTCCTCTCCTCTCCTCCTCTCCTCCTCTCATCTCCTCCCCTCCTCTCCTCTCCTCTCCTCCTCTCCTCCTCTGCTCCTCTCCCCTCTCCTCTCCTCTCCTCTCCACTCCTCCTCTCCTCCTCTCCTCTCCTCCTCCTCTCCTCTCCTCTCCTCCTCCTCCTCTCCTCCTCTAGTTAGCTGCTCTGCTTCCTGCTGCTCAGCAGTTGTTGCTGCATCAGGCCCAAGCGCAGCTCCTGGCCGCCGCCCACGCAGCAGCAGCCAATCAGCAGCCAGCCCAGCCACCGCAGGGCCAATCACAGAGCACACAGGAACAGGCCCCGCCCCCTGCCCCACCTCCGCTTGCACTCTCGCAGCCAATCCAGCTCAGTGCCCAGGTACGGCCGACCAATCAGAGCGTGAGAATGAGGTTTGGGATGGGGATGGCCCGCCCCCCTGCACCTGCGCTCTTCTCCTACAGGAAGTGCTCCACTGGGCATGCTCAGAGCATATCGCACGCGTGTCATACAGCACATATAACATGGCCATATTCAACCTCCAGCACACACACACACATACATACACATATATATATATATATATACAGTATGTCACAAAAGTGACAAAAGACATTAATGGTTGTGTGTTGAGTTATTTTGAGGGATCAGCAAATTTACACTGTTATATAAGCTGTACACTGCCTACTTTACATTGTAGAAAAATATTACATCTTTAGACTTCTCCCATGGAAAGATATAATAAAAAAAGTACAAAAATGTTAGGGGTGTACCAGGGGCGATTTTAGCATCTGGTCTTTAGGGGTGCCCGGCCCCCAGTGCTTATCACACAACACTATTATTATATATAATATATTATTAATTTTGCACTGAGCCAGGGGGTGCCGAGCAGTTTCACGGGGGTGCCTTGGCACCCCTAAAAATGGTCTAGATTCGCCCCTGGGGTGTACTCACTTTTGTGACATACTGTATACATATGTCACATAGATACAGCACATATACAACATATACATACAAACAAACATAGGGGAGAGCCGTGACGAATGAAACACTTTTTACTTAACGGTTATTTTCAAAGACAGTGAAGCAAATTAGATTTATTTTGCCATATGATCATCAACATACAAGTGTATTCTATTAGTTACTGGTGTAATTTAACACATCCGATAAGAAATCACGTTCATTTTTAACTTTGAACGCAAGGTGTCCTTTGTTACAATCGTCCCTCATTGTCGGCGCGAATGAAACACGCAATGTTTTTTGATCACAAAAAAACTACCAGTAGGTAATATTTTGCTTACCGATGTCAAAAACAGTCTGGCGGAGATAACGTTTGAACGCAGTAACGTCACGACACGAGATTTCACGGGGTTGTTAAGTCTTGCATGCTGAAGGTGCTGATGACATATGATGTTTCAGATGTGTATTGTTTTTGAGAAAATAGCTGTGTTTGTTACGTCCTGTGTTTCATTCGTCACGGCTCTCCCCTACATATACATTCATACAGAAATATTTAAGATATACAACACAGATATACAACACACACACGACACACATACAACACACATACAACACATACAACACACACACATACACACATACAACACACACACATACACACATATACAACACACACACACACACATACACACACACATACACACATATACAACACATATACAACACATATACACAACACACATACACACATATACACACACATACAACACACATACAACACACATACACACATATACACACACATACAACACAC
>CM059277.1:907315-924815 GCA_030347295.1 Setipinna tenuifilis
CACCAGGCTCTCTCTCTCTCTCTTTCCTCCTCCTCCTCCTCTCTCTCTCGCTCTCTCTACGATGCCAAAGACAGGAGAGAGGGATGGTGGAGGTAAGGGGGGATGAGGAAGAGAAGAGTTCTCTTCTAACCACATGTGTCCAGTAAGGGCGTCTGGAGCTGCATGACCAGAGCTGACCACCAGGGGGCGCCCTGCTGCCCGTGACTAAGGAGCATCAGGAACGTTAGCGTGTGTCGCCGAGCAGCCAAAGGACTTCCTCTTCCTCTCAGAGCCCGTCTCCGGGGAAACCAACTAAACCAAAAACACGTCGGCGAGAAAGACACACGTGGACACGTGGACAAGAACCGAAACCAAAAACCAAATACCAAATACCAAACCAAATACCAAATACCAAACCAAATACCAAAAATATGGAGACATAGCTTTATCCAAAGGACCTGTTCTTAAGATACCCTTCCAGGGCAAAACAAGTTCACACACATACACACACACACACACACACACACACACACCCCACAGCCTATGTATGTGTAGCTGTCAGCCTCATGTCTGTGCTGTCTTAAACATACACACACACACACACACACACACCCACACACACACCACACACACACACACACACACACCTCATGTCTGTGCTGTCTTAAGCATGTTGGACTGTTGGACTCCAGATGATCCTCCACTGATCCGCACCTACCTCCTCTTCCAGCTCTGTGTGTGTGTGTGTGTGTATGTGTGTGTGTGTGTGTGTGTGCTGTTTCTCATCTGTGTGTGTGTGTCTGTGTGTGTGTGTGTGTGTGTCTGTGTGTGTGCTGTTTCTCATGTGTGTGTGTGTGTGTGTGTGTGTGTGTGTGTGTGTGCTGTTTCTCATCTGTGTGTGTGTGTGTGTGTGTGTGTGTTACAGGACAGTGGAACATGTAATCTGTAATCTTAGGGATGTTTAGTTGGAGGCGATAAAGGGAGAATGTGTGTCCTTACGCATTTTAACAGTTCACATACACACACACACACACACACATACACACATACACAGAAATAATTATATGTGTTATCATATGTGTACATAAAGCACACAAATCAAGAATGCATACACACACACACACACACAAGATGACTAGAGCTAGGAGTGTGTGTTGTGTGAGGTGCGCCATTCTGCAGACTGCCCAGTGCAGTGATGTGGCCTAAACCTCGGGTGGAGTGTGTGTGTGTGTGTGTGCACAAGCGCTCCCTGGTACGTGTGTATGTGTGTGTGTGTGTGTGTGTGTTCAGATCCCTGAATCAGATCCCTGTCACACACACAGTCAAGTTGGGCTGCATACACACACACACTGGTTACACATACACACTCAGCACAAACACACACTCTGGTCACACACACACTGAGCGGTGCAGGATGTATCTGCAGTGTGTGTGTGGAAACCTTCTGTGCTCCACTGTGTACATATCGCAGATCAACACACACACACACACACACACAAAAACACCAAAAGGACAAAAAAAGTCTTTGTGAAAGACTAAATGAAATTTAAATGTGATGATCATGATGACTTGATTTTTAGACTAATAATGTCAAGCTTTTTTCTCTTTGGGTTCTGTCATCTTCCTGTGTTGGCACCCTTGTAGTAGTGTGTGTTAGTGTGTGTGTTGCCACCCCTGTAGTAGTGTGTGTTAGTGTGTGTGTTGATGCTCGGGTGGCTTTAGTATACAGGAAGTACAGACCAGCCATCGCCACGGTAACCTGCAAACCAAAAATAAACAAATGCAGTGATTGGTCCTGCACAGCCATGAAGGGACAGGAAGAGGGCGGGGCCTAGTCAGCACTAACTTCTGCTCCTGCTCAGGGGGCAGGGATATGGGAGGGGCCAGAGGCGGGGCAGCACTGTGCCCATCTGTCAGTGATTGGCCAGCTCAGCTAGTGACCTTCAGTGATTGGTCCACACGGTGGATGACCCTCAGTGATTGGCTGTCCACACAGACCTGACTAAAAGAGTTTGGAAGGACTTGGGAACACTGCCACAACCTCGAAACCATAGCAACCACCTAGAGCAGCACCATGGCAACAAACTAACTTAAACTCTTTGTTGCACACCAAAACGCACATCTATCTGATGCAAAAATCCAGCTGGTTCCTTTTTTAAGCTCTTAGTTCTGCAGATTTTAAAACAAATGTATTTGTTTTTATTTAGTGTTTTCCCCTTTTTTATTTTGGTTAATTTTATTATATTTTATTTAATTATTTTTTTCTGCGTAGCGGCCATCGCCATCTTAACCCTTTAGCACCTCCCAAACATGCTAACAGCACGTCCAGCGGACACAGACCGCGAGGTCTCTGATTGGCCAGCAGGAATACATCACTTCCTGTGTGTCGCTTTTTAGTTTTACAGTAAATAAGAATGTCAGTGGAAAGCTGTCTGACAGCAGCTGTTTGTATCAAAATGTCTTAAGTTTGTCACTTTTTCAATTGGGTTTTAAAAAATCAGACGAGAAATAAATACTTTACTTATTTCATCACTGTAACTATCATAGGCTAACTTCATAGCACGTTTGAATTTATGTGCTGTTAGCATTAGCCTACTAACTTAGCATAGGGGCTACAGTTGGAGTTATGTTAGCCAGGCTACCTGAACTAAAAAGTGTTAACCTAAACTAGCGCTGGTGGCCAAGCTTTAGCATTATGAATGTGCTTTAATATCATGAATGTTCAAATGTAGGCCTGCCACAACTCAGGGGAAAGCAGTGTTGCAAACAGTCAGCATAGAGAACCAAAGGTTTAGCCTGCTAACTTAGTATAGAGGCTACAGCTGGAGGCTACCGTTTTAAGCACCAATAGCATTAGCCACCTCAACAGCTGCTACAACACCTGCCAGCTAAAGCAGTGAAGTTCTTTTACACATAGCCCGTCACAACAAGCACAGCGGAGAGAGGAGCTCTGTAAAGCTCTTTAAACGAGACTGATGCTGGTGGCTAAGCTTTATTATCACGAATGTTTAAATGTAGCACATCTCAGGTGACCCCAGTCCTGCGCTAACACTAAACTCCCAGCAGAGTGCGCAGAAACCAAACGTTCAAACCGCCACAGAGCTTTGAAGGAGACGTGCCAGCGCAGGAGTGGCGCCATAGTCCGTGGCACACATGTACGCAGTACTCTAAATTAGCCTTAGCTCCTCGCTAACCCTTAAAACCCCTTAACTCTAACTCCTGGCCGAGTTTAACAGTCATGATTAAAACCTTTAAAAACAGAGGTGTGTGGGTGTCCAGTTGCGTGATGCTTCACCACTAGAGCAGCTGAGGTGCTCTCTCCTCACACAGGAAATGTCAGAACACGTAATTGTGATTTTAAATCTGCGAGGGGTTTAAAATTATCTCAAAAACCTGTTGCAGGTCGTTGCACAACGTTGCAACCAAACACCTCAGCCAGGAAACTTTGGCAAAACATTGTGCTGTTGAAATTGTTCCTAACTCCTGATCCCGTAACCCCTAACCCCTAACCCCTAGCCCCTAACCCATAGCCCCTAGCCCCTAGCCCCTAACCCATAGCCCCTAACCCCTAACCCCTAACCCCTAGCCCCTAACCCCTAACCCCTAACTCCTAGCCCCTAACCCCTAGCCCCTAGCACCTAACCCCTAGCCCCTAGCCCCTAGCCCCTAACCCCTAACCCCTAGCCCCTAACCCCTAGCCCCTGGGTAGGCAGTAGGACTGCTAGCTCCTGATCCCGTAACCCCTAGCCCCTAACCCCTAACCCCTAACCCATAGCCCCTAACCCATAGCCCCTAACCCCTAACTCCTAGCCCCTAACCCCTAACCCCTAACCCATAGCCCCTAACCCATAGCCCCTAACCCCTAGCCCCTAACCCCTAACCCCTGGGTAGGCAGTAGGACAGCTAGCTGCTGGTCCTCAGGCCTGCTGGGTCGATAACTGTAAGCTCCGCCCCCATGGACACCTGCGCCACCTCCAGGCCATCCAATCACAGAGCAGGAAATGAGGTTGTGAAGTTGCCATGGTTACCGCTGTATGTGTGTGTGACTGGTGTGACTGGCGGTGCTGCCCTGCCCCCTAGTGCTGTGGAGTGGGATTACAAGTGTTTTACAAGCTTTACACAGCTGAGAACCAAAAACAGGAGGGGAGGGGAGGAGAGGAGAGAAAAGGAGTGAGGAAAAGAGGAGAGGGGAGGAGAGGAGTAGAGAGGAGAGGGGAGGGGGAGAGGAGAGGAGTGTACCTCTCTCTTTCTCTTTTTCATCAGTTCTTTTTTGGTCCTCAGTCCTTCACCCAACCCTTACTCAAACACACTCACATACTCACACACACACTCACACACACAGTCATTCACCTTCTTCTTCTCTCACCCTTTCTTCCTCCGTCTTTCCAGAGGGTTACCATGGTGACAGCCAAGTCTTTTCAGCAACACAAATAACCTGTGAGACAAAAACCAAAGAATCAGTGATGTTCTCTTTATCACACACACACTCTTCTGTCATACACACACACTCCTCACAAACACACTCCTCTTTCTCTCACACACACATACACACTCTCTTCTGTCATGCACACACTCCTCTCAAACACACTCCTGACACATACACACTTCTCTCTCTCACGCACTAATTTCTTACTCTTCTTTTTTACACAGACCAACACACACACACATTACCACTTCTCTCACACACACTCTCCTCTCACACACACATTACCACTCCTCTCACACACATACACACTCACACTCCTGTCTCACACACTCTCCTCTCACACACACTCTCTCTTCCGCTCTCCTCTGTGTTATCCTTCCAAACCTCATCACCTAGCAACAAAGCTGTGGGAATGTACACCTCCCTTACCCAAAGGATAATAATAATAATAATAATAATAATAATAATAATAATAGTAACATGATAAATGGTGAAATGTATATTTTGAATTCTTTGAGATTAGTGAGACATCTGAGCCTTCTTTAATGATGATGATGATGATGTTGATGATGAATTTTCTTTGTATCTCTGTGGCTGTTTGCTTGGATTCATTTGTGCTACCAAAGTATTGCTAAACTTTACCTCTCTCTCTCTCTCTCTCTATCCATCTCTCTCTATACCTGTGTGTGTAAGATTGAAATATCTGAATGTGTGTGTGAGCATGGGGCTATCTCTGTGTGTGTGTGCAACATGTGTGTGCACGTTTTCTTTCTCTCTCTCTCTTTCTCTCTCTCTGTCTCTAATCATAGTGCCGAATTGGGCGTCTAGTATGTAAAACTTGCAAACCAAAACTAGACAAGAGTAACTCACTCGTCCACTGTAAACTAGTCAAGAGTAAACTAGTCACTCTTTCTTTGTAAAGTATTTTTCATCATTTTTGTACCTGACAGTGTTCCATCTGCCCCATTAAATCAGGATGAGCCTGCTCGTCTGAGTCTTACTCTGCGTGTGTGTGTGTGTGTGTGTGAGGGTTGGGACTTACAACCCTAATTAACCACTTTCATTGGAATTGTACACCTCCAATGTTACAGATTCTTCTTAAGGATTCTCTCATGGCCCTGCACAGCGGTTTACCTGAGAGCGTTACAGGAAGGACCACTGACTGTGTGTGTGTGTGTGTGTGTGTGTGTGTGAGGACCACTGACTGTGTATGTGTGTGTGTGTGTGTGTGTGAGGACCACTGACTTTGTATGTGTGTGTGTGTGTGTGTGTGTGTGTGTGTGTGTGAGGACCACTGACTGTGTATGTGTGTGTGTGTGTGTGTGTGAGGACCACTGACTGTGTATGTGTGTGTGTGTGTGTGTGTGAGGACCACTGACTGTGTATGTGTGTGTGTGTGTGTGTGAGGACCACTGACTGTGTATGTGTGTGTGTGTGTGTGTGAGGACCACTGACTGTGTATGTGTGCTTACTGTACCTCACTACTGGCACTTGGTGGATTTGAAGCTGCGGTCACAAGTCTGTTACCTTAACTGCGAGGCCACCACCACCACATGCGCACAACCACACAAACACACACACACAAACACACCCACACCCACACCCACACACACATACACACACGCACACAAACACATATATACACACAGACAGACAAAACTGGCAGTCTGGATGTAGTTACTCTATCTGACCACAAGATGGAGCTGGTTAGCCAAATGTGAGTCTCCAGTGATCCAGTGACCATCTGCTGAGTCTCTGAGGCAGGGCCATGTCCACATGGGGGGAAGCCCTACGTCACTAGCAGGGGGGGGGGTACCCAAATAAGGAGTGATACTTACCTCTAATTGCAGGTGTCATCGCAGGTGGCCACACCTATTTCCCCAACTCACCAATCACTGTATGACCAGCGGCTGTCAGCTGTCTCAGCCAGGTGAGGCCTCCCACTAGCTCATGTTTTGGATTGGCTAAAATGGCTGCCAGTCACGTGACTCATAGGCTTCATCTCAGGGGGCGGGGCTTCTCTGGCCATGTCCGCTATCTTGGTTAACTCTTCACAATGGCGTTCAGCATGCGCCATCTTGGTTAACTCTACACTTTAAGGAGAAGTGGGTGTGGTTATGGGGTGCAGTTGCTCTGTAAACCCCAAATGTTTGCATTGACTCTATGTGTTACTTCAGTAGACCCTCCAAGGGCTCAGTCCTGTGCTGGGGCTCCTGCTGTTGTGTGGCCTCCTGTGTGTGTGATGCTAGACACTTAAAGATACCATTTCTCACAGCTGTGTGTGTGTGTGATGTGTGTGTGATGTGTTTTAAACGCAGGTGTGTGAAGTGTGTGTGTGTTATAAAGGCAGGTGTGTGTGTGTGTGTGTGTTATGAAGGCAGGTATGTGTGTGTGTGTTATATTGACAGGTGTGTGTGATGTGTGTGTGTTATAAAGGCAGGTGTGTGTGATGTGTGTGTTATAGGGGCAGATGTGTGTGTGTGTGTGTTATAAAGGCAGGTGTGTGTGTGATATGTGTGTGTGTTATAGGGGCAGGTGTGTGTGATGTGTGTGTGTGTGTGTTATAAAGGCAGGTGTGTGTGTTATAAAGGGAGGTGTGTGTGATGTGTGTGTTATAAAGGCAGGTGTGTGTGATGTGTGTGTGTTATAAAGGCAGGTGTGTGTGTGATATGTGTGTGTGTTATAGGGGCAGGTATGTGTGTGTGTGTGTGTTATAAAGGCAGGTGTGTGTGTTATAAAGGGAGGTGTGTGTGATGGCAGGTGTGTGTGATGGAGGCAATATGACGATGCTACTGAGTTGCTACGCTGCCAGACCCAGACTGAGGTTCTGACACCAATATGAGGCCCCAACCACACTCCAGCGTGTGTGTGTGTGTGTGTGTGTGAAAATGTGTGGGTGTGTACATGAGTGTTGATGTGTGTGTATGGGATGGGGGTGCATGGCGTCCGTGTGTGTGTGTGTGTGTGTGTGTGGGGTGGGGTGTATATGAGTGTGAATGTGTGTGTGTGTGTGGGGTGGGGGTGCATTGCGTCTGTGTGTGTGTGTATGTGTGTGTGTGTGTATGTGTGTGGGTGGGGTGAGGGTGCATGGGGTCTGTGTGTGCGTTGTGTGTGTGTGTGCGTGTGTGTGTGTGTGTGTGTGTGTGTGATGGTCATGAGTAGGTCTCAGGTGACAGATGAACCTCCTACTGAAGGATCTGCATCACAGCAGGGGAACAAGATGGCAGACTTAGTCATCCCCCTCTCTTTCTTTCTCTCTTTCTTTCTCTCTCTCTTCCTGTCTCAATCTCTCCCTCTCTAGCTTTCTTTCTGTCACTCTCTCTCTCCCTCTGTCTCTCTCTTTCCCTCTTTCTCTCTCCCTTCCTCTGTCTCTCTACCTTTCTTTCTGTCTCTCTCTCCTGCTTTCTCTCTTACTCTGTCTCTCTCTCCCTCTTTGTTTCTCTCTCCCTTTCTCTGGCTCTCTCTTTCTCCCTCTTTCTCTCTTTCTTTTTTACTCTCTTTTTTCTTATTCCCACTTTCTCTCTCTTTTCTCACTTCCTTTTTTGCTGGCTCCCTGATTCTCTTCTCTCCATCCCTCTTTCTCAATGATTCTCTTTCTCCCTGATTCTCTTCTCTCTCTCTCTTCTCTCTCTCTCTCCTCTCTCCATCCCTCTATCCATCTCTCTGTCCCTCTGCTTATTGAGCCACAGGACATCTGCTCTGGACCCTTTTTTTCAGGCACCTATTAGTCTCTCTCTCTCTCTCTCTCACACACACACACACACACTTAGACATGTACACATGCGCACTCACACACATGCGCAGGCACTTACACACACACACACTTAGACATGTACTCACGGGCACTCACACAAATGCACACGCACTCTCTCTCTCACACGCACACACACACACACACTTAGACATGTACACACATGCACTCACTGTGATGGAGTGACCATCACTAGGGTTGTGTGTGTGCTCTGACTGCCATACCAACCAGCCTGGCTCTTTGGCATTGTGGTCAAAGCTCATGTTTGGTACCCCAGAGACTTGGGTTCGAAGCCGGGTGGGATGACTTCTCCTCTCCTTCACTACATACATGCACTGTCTCTCTCACGCACACACACTTGCGCATGCACTCTCTCTCTCACACACACACACATGCACCTGCACTCTCTCTCTCACACACACAAACACAAAACGTGTAATTTTAATTAAAAGGACGTGAATGTGTGATCTCTGTGACCATTAGTAAACTGTTAGCTGCATTAATCCGCTGATTGTAGAAATGGGGAGGCACAGTGTTGGCAGAGAGCATGGTGGCAGAAATGAGCTCCACAGTTACTTTGGCTACCTGGCCTCCACTACCTGGCCTGCACTACCTGACCTGCACACCTGGCCTACACACCTGCAAAACACACACTGCTGGAGAAACATGGGATGGCCCAGTCCCTGGAGTGTGTATAGGGTGTGTGTGGAGAGTGTGTGTGGTGAGAGTGTGTGTGGCATGTGTGGTGTGTGTGTTGTGTCATTCCAGGACGTCCAGGAGCGTTATCAGTAATCTGTGATATTTTTAGATTTTCTAAACATGGCTATCCCACCCTCCTCCTCCACACACACACTGGCACCAGGTAGGTTAGTGTGTGTGAAAGTGTATCTATACTTTGGTGTGTGTGTGTGTGTGTGTGTGTAGATGTATGTGTGTGTATGCGCCTTTGTGTGTATAGACGGATGTGTGTGTGTGTGTATGTGTGTGTGTGGGTATAGATGGATGTGTGTGTGTGCTCCTGTGTGTGTATACATGGATGTGTGTGTGTTGGTCCTGTAAAACAGGATGATATGCTGCTCTGAGCGCATCATATGTAGCTTTGCCTCAGCCAAGTCCCCTCATGACCCTGTTACATGACCATGTCACAGTGTCACAGTGCTTAATGTTGTGTGTGGTGACGGTCAGCATCATTAGTGTAGATGGGCAGAGCAGTAGCCTAGCAGCATAGCCCACTCTGATGCTACATGTGCAGTAACCAAGCAGCATAGCCCACTCTGATGCTACATGTGCAGTAACCTAGCAGCATAGCCCACTCTGATGCTACATGTGCAGTAACCTAGCAGCATAGCCCACTCTGATGCTACATGGCTTTAGATGGCTTAGATAAAAATAATTTAGCAGAGGTAGGGATATGAACACCAGAAGGGGGGAACCCACTCCCACCCCCCCTACAATATGTGTGTATGTGTGTAGATGGACGTGTGTGTGTGTGTGGTTGTGTGTATGTGTGTGTGTGTGTGGTTGTGGTTGTGTGTAGATGGATGTGTGATTATGTGTGCTTGTGTGTGTGTATATGTGTGTGCTTGTGTGTGTGTGTGTGTGTGTGTATATGTGTGTGCTTGTGTGTGTGTATATGTGTGTACTTGTGTGTGTGTGTGTGTATGTGTGTAGTTGTGTGCGTGTGTGTAGATGGATATGTGTGTGTGTGCGCGCGTGTGTGTAGTTGTGTGTGAGTGTGTGTGTGTCCTGCTGGGGATTGGCCACCACTCCAACTGTCTGCAGTAATTAGCTGAACTGGAGCCATGTGTGAGAGGCCAGTGAGACTGCTGAGATGTGTGTGTGTGCGTGTGTGTGTGTGTGTGTGTGTGTGTGAGTGTGTGTGCGTGTGTGTGTGTGTGTGTGAAACATGGCCAATGGCACCGTACAGTATCTACTGTATGTAGGCGGATCTTTTCTCAGGTGCTGACTATTGCCCAATTTCAATTTATTTTCTCTTTCTCTTCTCCCCTCTTTCTTCTTTTCCTCCTCCCCATCTTCCTCTCCTCTCTTGTCAGTGTGTGTGTGAGGGAGTGTGTGTGTGAGAGTGTACGAGGGAGAGAGTGTTACAGTGTGTGTTTCTGGTCTCCAACTGTACTTCCTGTGTGTGGAACCCTTCACTTGTAGGTGTGTGTGTGTGTGTGAGAGAGAGAGAGACAGAGAGAGAGAGACAGAGAGAGAGAGAGTGTATGTGTGTGTGTGTGTGTGTGTGTGAGACATATGCAGAGAGCAGTTCCTGATTGCAGGGATGTTGCAGAGAGGAGAGTGGTGTGCTTCTAAGAGCCCTTTGAGAACAACATTAACACACACAACATCAACCATACTAACAATAATACTCTGGGGCAGTAATGGGAGTATTTAATACTACTTGTAATACTCTGGGGTAATAATGGGAGTATTTAATAGCTCCAACATGTCTAGCTGCACCTGTGCCTGTTGGTCCGTGACTTCTTCATAACCCGTTAAAGTTTAATGTTTTGCATGTTTCTTTAGTCTATTTTTGATTGTGCTGATTTTAAATATCTAGGGGTTAAACCCTACTACTAACCCTAACTCTGCTACTAACTCTACTCTAACCCTAATACTCACCCTACTAATACCCCCAAATATACTAATCCTAAATTTCCTAACTGTGCTTGCGTAGTAGCCCAGACAGAACACGTAAACATTACAATATTCAGTTCCGCACACATACAAAATGAGTGTTGTGGGTTCCCAACTCAGTAAATTTAATTACCCCCCCTCAACACACACACACACACACACACCTGCCCTGTCTCCCAGGTGTGAGAGGAGGCGAGCGGAGTGTGTTTAAGGGAGCAGCCGCCTACCTGTAGCCCCCTCTTATTAAAGCACCATGCTCAGAGCTCAGAGTCTGAGTGTGGAGAGGATGATTAAAGCAGAATGCTCAGAGCTCAGAGTCTGAGTGCGGAGAGGATGATTAAAGCCATTCTTCATGACCTAAATGTGCCGGGTGAAGTTGTGGTTACAAAGTCTAACTTCCTGTCAAGTCTTGAGAGAGCAGTTTCCTCCCGCTGTGCTCACAGAGCAATTACACACAGTATTCTAATATCGCTCTCGACTGATGTGGGTTATTATCATAAAAATGAAATCAAAAGAGGCATAATTAAGCAGAAAAACACTTGTTGCTGACGTAAACGGACGTGATGATGCGGATTCACAGCCTTTCTCGGTTCACTAATGGTCGTCGGCGGTCCGTAGGACGCGGATGTGACGTCACCCCGGACATCGGCTATGGCGGTATCCATAACGACGCCGCATGCTGCAGTGACGCCAGCCTGGCGCGTGGTGAGTGGGCGTGACTCGCGCTCGTCTCCCCTCCCATGCGTGTGGGCGGCCCCGTGCAGGCAGTGAGCGCAACACGACACCCGAGAGGAACAGGGGGAGGAGAAAGAATCCGCCGTAAACGAAAAGAGAGAGAGTGCAGGAAGAAAGTCGATGAAAACATCATCGGGACTGGGAATCACAGTTTTGGTCGCCGAGGTGTCACACTACATGTCAAACTGCACAACGCAACGTAAATATAGTTGAAATGAAGAGCGGAAGTACTACAACTATTACCGAGTTGCCTCTTATGTAAGTCCGAAGAAGAAGTCGCAGTTTGTTGAGTGTTATGTCAGGACTGATCCGCTCGGGCTCCAACGGGACGGAATTCCGCTGTCGGGAGACGAAGTTATCCAGCGGGAAGCAGCAACCCGAGCACGGGGCTGGGCGCGCGACAGGATTTGGACAGAAAGTGACGGGACAGGACAGAATAGTTTAGCAAGTCAAACTGAGATTTCGCTAACCGAGACAATCACGACGGAAAGTTGAACTTGAGAAGTCTATTTGTGAAGGAGGTGGCAGTGAGGAGGCGGTGAGGCCGGCGGCACGTCTGGCCCAGGCGGACTGAGGAGTCACATTAATCCCCAAACCTCCGCTGGATCCCGACATGAAGACTCCGGGAGACTCGGGTAAGTCGAAAACAGTTTTCCACACTGCCCACTGAGGCTGCTATTGAACTTAGCTACTGAACTTCATACGATCCGCCTTCTCGTTTTACGGTACCTGAGCAGCTCACAGCATCAGCGGGTGTATTCTGACTAACGTTAGCCGACACACTTTGCTTATTTGACGTGCAACTTGTCGCTAGCTTGCTAACTGTGTATCCCAAGTCTTTAGATTTTGAAGTCTGAAGTCTTGAAGCATTGCTGCATTTCAGCTTTGCTGATGAACCACCTTACTAGCGTCCAGCTATTACACGTTAGTTACAAAGATACATTAGTGTTAGAGCGAGTAGTTGTAGCAAAGTGAGGTTATTAGTTTGAAGTTGGTAAGCAAAGGGTTCTGCTTCACTCTGAACGCTGAAGCAAGTAGGCAGAATGGGGCGCGCGGGTTAAAATGCTCATGTTTGTTGTGATCATGGTTTGCAGACTTCTTAGAGGCCCCCATAACAAAGTGTGTGTGTGTGTGTGTGTGTGTGTGTGTGATACATTTGTGTGTGTGTGTGTGTGTGTGTGTGTGATACATTTGTGTCGGAGCACTCACTACCTAGCCACCAAAGTGGCATTTCCTCTGCTGTTGTGTTGGTCCTTTAAACTTTTAACACACACACTCTCTCTCTCCCGGCTCGGTGTGTGTGAGCCCATATTTAGTCCGCAGAGGTTGCCAGGCAGGCAAGTCTCCCGTCCTCACGGAATCCTCCCAATGTGCGACACCAGGCGACACGAGACAGCAGAAAGGGACAAAACACCGACTTGCCAAAGACGCACCCGCACTCAAACCGCACTGGTTGGCGCGACCTGTTGAATGATAACGACTTAATGAGTTTAACGACATATTTCAGCACGTGCAGCAAAAAATGCAACTTTAGAACTTTGCCAGGCTTTGCCTCTGCGCTCCCCGTGCGCCTGGCGCGTGTGGCTGCGAGTTCACATTCAAAATGGAAGCTTGGCTCGTGACTGCGGGCAGTCAGTGTGCTCTGGACACACTCGCCACACACACCGACTAGTTGGAAAACGTGTAAAAGGGGGTTTGAAGTGACATGTCGCAAAATGCTGTTAAAGCGCAGTTTATGATAAACATTGTGGTTCCTGATGTCGTTTACCGAATGATGCCCCCCCCTCCCAACTTGCTTCTGAAAAGATCAGCGCACGAGCTCTGGCACAGTGTCTTAAAGTCCCATTTCCCGGTTTCCGCAACTGAAAACCACAACAGCACAACAGGTTCATGTTGTCTGCAGTTCAGCAATACAGCCCCCCCCCCCTCACACACACACACACACACACACACACACACACTCCCGTGTGATTAAAGTGCAGAATAATCTCAGTTGAAATAGCGTCTGGAAGTGCAGCCGTGTTTTCTCTTCCTAACTGACTGTCCGCTGCAATCTGGCCGTCACGGGGATAATCAGTGCGCCAGTGGGGAGATCTAGGGGTGGGGGTCGAGCCTGTCGCGAGATCATTCTTCCCCCGGACCGATTACTGGCTGAGTGAGCGAGCCCTTTGCCCCGCGAGGAGGCAAGTAGCAGCTCAGCGCCCGCAAGAGAGAGTCTCGCCTCGCTCCCGGCACACTGCACACACACACACACACACACTGCGACCACCACACAACGGCCAAGCGGGAAAACAAGCAACAGCCGCTCGCGCTGTCACCGCGCTACTCCACCCCGTTCTCACAAGGGTGTCCCGGCGCGCGCTGACCCTTCTCGCTGTCGTTCATCTCACTCCACGCGGCATCGAGCCTGTCATGTTTTTGTTTCTGCACAGACGCGCGTGGCTGCTTCTTTCAGTTCATAGTACACACATGAGCCGGTTAGTTGGTGCGCGTGGAAGTGGAGGAGGATGTGGTCGCGAGCACCAAGATCCTGCATCTCTGCCGGGGCTTGATCGCAGACCACACACACACACACACACATCACGTACCTGAGCAGCAAGAACCCCCCCCCCCCCCAAAACAAACAAACAAACAAACACACACACACACCCCAAGAGGCCAGGAGCCCTGTGTGTGAGTGAGAGGTTGTTTAGCTGGAGGTGAAGCTGAGGCAGAGACTGAGAGCAGAGAGACACACAGGCTGAGGATAGACTACCAGTGTGTATGTGTGTGTGTGTGTGTGTGTGTGCTGGGAGAGAGACACAGAGGCTGAGGTGACATCAGGCTGAGGATGTGTACACAGTGACATAATGATAGACTGCCAGTGTGTGTGTGTGTGTGTGTGTGTGCGCGCGCGCGTGTGTGTGTGTGTGTGTGTGCTGGGAGATGTAAAGCACTAAGGGCAGGGTGCTGGGGTTTGCACTGTTGTGGTTAACACACAATCTGTGTTCCTGCTGAGACATGTGTGTGTGTGAGGGAGGGTGTGTGTTAGTGTGTGAGGGAGGGTGTGTTATATTGTGTTATTAAGCTAAAAGTTATTAGTGTGGTCTATGAAGATCCCAGCTGAGACATGTGTGTGTGTGAGGGAGAGTGTGTGTTCGTGTATGAGGGGTGTGTATTACCTGTGTTATTAAGCTAAAAGTTATTAGTGTGGTCTATGAAGATCCCAGAAAGAGTACGCGCACACACACACACACACACACACACACACACACACACACACACATCAAGAGTGGGCATTATGTGTGTGTTTGCTTGAAAAAACAGCAACATGGTCAGGAAGTTAGGAACCATTACACACACACACACACACACCGATGCTCACATGCACACACACACACACGCTCACCCATGCTCACATGCACACACACACACACACACACACTCACCCATGCTCACACGCACACACACACACTCACCCATGCTCACACGCACACACACACAGTCTGACTGAAAGCAGGAAGTTTCCCTGGAACTATGAGGTTTAGTGTGAGTGTGTATGGACGTGTCTTTTTATGGGTCTCGTGTGTGTGTGTGTGTGTGTGTGAGTGTGTGTGTGTGTGTGTGTGTGAGTGTGCATGGATGTATTCTGGCTCTGTGTGTATGGCTGTGTCGTGTGTGTGTGTATTTGTCCTGTGTGTATGAACGTGTGTATGTGTGTGTGCATGGATGTATTCTGGCTCTGTGTGTATGTGTGTATGGCTGTGTTGTGTGTGTGTATTTGTCCTGTGTGTATGAATGTGTGTGTGTGTGTGTGAGAGAGAGAGTGTGCATGGATGTATTCTGTCTCTGTGTGCATTTGTGTGTCGTGTGTGTCTGTGTGTGTGTATTTGTTCTGTGTGTATGAACATGTGTGTGTGTGTGTCAGTGTGTATAGATGTATTCTGTCTGTGTGTGTTTGTGTGTATGGCTGTGTGTCGTGTGTGTGTGTGTGTGTGTGTGTATTTGTCCTGTGTGTATGAACATGTGTGTGTGTGTGTGTGTGTGTGTGTGTGTGTATGTATGGATGTAGCCTATTCTGTCTGTGTGAGTGGAAAGGATGTCCTCCAGTGTAGAATGGCCTTTTGTTTATTTTTCTCTGGAAACAATAGGGGTGTGTGTGTGTCATCTATGCAGTGACACAAGTGTGTGTGTGTGTGTGTGATGCAAAGTGCTCACACGTGCCCATGTGCTACTGCCCTGCATTGCATGAACGGGAACATAGAGTGCTCTGTGTGTGTGTGTGTGTGTGTGTGTGTGTGTGTGCGTGTGTGAGACCCTGACCTGGTGAGCTTCTCACCCACCCCCTCCCCTCTGTGTGTGTGCGTATGTCTGTGTGTATGTGTGTGCGTGTGTTTGTGTGAATGTGCATGTGTGTGTGTGTTTGATGTCTATGTGTGTGTGTGTTTGTGTATGTACATGTGTGTGTGTGTGCATGTGTGTGTGTCTGTATGTGAATGTGTGTGTGTGTCATTGTGAGCGTGTGTGTGTGTGTGTGTGTGTGTGTGTGTGTGTGTGTGTGACCCCCAACCCTCCGATTTCTTTGTGCATTCCAGTGCACCTCCCCCAGCAGGGGCTGGCACGCATGGAACCCCCCCCCCCCCTTTCTGTGTGTGTGTGTGTGTGTGTGTGTGTGTATGTATGCGCATGTGTTGGGGCTTTATGTCTGTGTGCATGTCTGTGTTTCTGTGTGTGTGTGTGTGTGTGTGTGTGTGTGAGTGTGTGTGTTGGGATTCTGTGCTAGCGTAGAGAATCTGCCCTCTGCCATGTCCGTAGTCCAGCGCCAAGTGTGTGTATGCGTGTGTGTGTGTGTGTGTGTGTGTGTGTATGCGTGTGTGTGTGTGTGTGTGTGTATCATGTTACGTCCGCAGCTCTGCGCCAAGGGGCTTCTGGACTCCTTGGGAGGAAACTCCTACACACACGCCACACACACTCCACACACTCACACACACACTCCACACACTCACACACACACTCCACACACACGACATACACACTCCACACACACACTCCAGACACTCACACAAACACTTCACACACTCACACACACTTACACACCCTTACACTCCACACACTCACACACACACTCACACACACACTCACACACTCCATACACACTCCTACACACATACGACATGTTTGGTAATGACATTGTGAAGCTGGAGCTTCCTCTCCTCATCTCTGCATCGTGTGTGTGTGTGTGTTTGAGCATGTGTGTGTGTGTGCTGTCAATCACAGCTATTCCGTCAGACCTCCACTTCCTGTCCCGCCCCCCTGTCAGAAATGCTTTTAGTCTCGGCCAATCAAAATATCAATGTCAACACTCAATGTACTGTACATGGCCAATCAGTGAGCAACACTGAAGACAGGAGCCAATCAGGGAGAGGAGTACTGAGATGTCACTTAAAGATGTCCCAGTAAAGATGTGGTGTGTGCAGCCATTACTGGTATGAGCAGTGTGTGTGTGTGTGTGTGTGTGTGTGTGTGTGTGTGAGTGTGTGAGTGTGTGTGTGCAGCCATGACTGTCATGAGCAGTGGGGAAGAGGTACACACACACATGAAGATTACACTCCTGTGGACTTGTGGAAGTGAATGTGAGTATGTGTGAGTGTGTGTGTGTGTGGGAGTGAGTGGGAGTGTATGTGTGTGTGTGTGTGCCTGTGGGCGAGTGTGTGGGAGTGGGAGTGTGTGTGGGTAGGTGTGTATGGGTGTGTGTATGGGTGGGTGTGTGTGAGTGTGTGTGTGTGGGTGATCGCTAAGTGTCTCAGTAAAGATAAGTTATCTTCTCAAGATTTCACTTTAACACACTTTCACCTCATCCTTTCCACACACACACACACACGGTTGCAGAGATCACATCTCTAAAAGCTCATTAATGATTGATGGTCGTGGTGTGTGTGGCTGTATGTGGGAGTGTGTGTGTGCGCACGTGTGTGTTTGTGTGTGTGAGT
>CM059277.1:929815-944815 GCA_030347295.1 Setipinna tenuifilis
TCTTACATCCTTATTGTTATGACTTCACAATTTGTAAATGAGAAAAAAACAACCACAATGAAAAGAAACAAAGCGTTAAACATGAGAGTCAACTCATTACACTTTGAGCATAATCTGCCCCTCGTCATCAATATTGCACAACATTTCCTTTAGCCCCCAAACACTCAAAAATGATGTTACATCATTGACTAAATTGTAGTAGGCGTACTCAACCTTGATGCGACACCTCACCATCCCCTTTAAAACTTCAACAGGATCTGTTGAGCCCTCCCCAAGAACTCTATTTTTTCGGGTCCGCCATATTGCAAGTTTAGCAGATGCCATTAAGAAGTTAAAAAGACATACCTCATTCATCTCCATTACTTTGTAAAATGGGCCACTAATGTAGCAGCATAGTGAAAACGTTTGCCCCAACCCATCAGCCCACTCACGCAAGCAAATAAAAAGCCCTTCCAACCTTTTGCAAAAAACAAATAAATGGTCCACCGTTTCATCATCCCCACAAAATGGACATTCCCTTCCCACTGCTGGATTCAGGTGTGCTACATGTCTGTTTGTAGCTATAGCCCCGTGAACCAGCCTCCATTGCAGATCGGCTGTACGCTTTTCCACTGGAGGTTTATACAAAGACCTCCAGCACTCTCTTTGAGAGAATTCTGGCCCAAACACTTCTGACCACCTCCATGCTCTAGCTCTTCTCAACACAGTCTGGTGGCTTACCTTTACACAGGAAGCATAAAGAGCCTTTTTACTAAGTTCTGAAAACTCCCTTGGTTCTGGCAAGTTCAGTTGGATCAGGTCACCCCTATACGCCAGTGAATCCTCATTTATGGCATGCAGAACCTTTACTGGAGGAAAGCAATAACGTGTTCTCCACTCTAGCACCTCCTCAGCCTGCTGATCTGCCAATGCCTCTCTGCAGACACCAGGCAGGGCTGTCTGGATCTCCTCCAGCATCTTCTCAAGAAGCCTGACAGACCAACATTGAAGCTTTTCCTTTAGACTTACAGCCGTCATCCACTCGGAACCATTCCTTAGATGTGCCAAAACTGTGATTCCAGCCCTTGCCATGTTGGTTTGGATGGTCCAGGATGACAACAGCCTTGTCCTCAGGAATTTGTTGTAGAACAATGGTTCACCCAGAACCCACTCCTCCGATAAAGAGAGAATCCTCTTTATTTGGAAAGTCTTAAACCATACAGTCAGCATTGAGCAGTAAATGGGTGTTAGTTTAGTTAAGTCCACGCCTTCAGGGTTCAGTAAAAACAATTGCAGGTCATACCCACATGCCGTTGCATCTTTGAGAATGGCGCAGGCAGCTGCAGCCCAGACCAAATCCCCGTCGTACAACAGCCTCTGGGCTGCCTGCAGTCTAAAAGCGTTGAGACGACTCCGTATGTCCACCAGACCCTGCCCGCCCTCACACACTGGGAGGAACAAGACTGGGGCAGGAAGCCAGTGCTGCCCCGACCAGAAAAAATTAACCAATCTTCTTTGCAGTTCTTTAATAAGCTGTTCTGGTGGTTCCAGAACCGCAAATCTGTGCCATAGCATGGAAGCAGCCAGGTTATTTGTAACCAGAATTCTACCCCTGTAGGATAGCTCGGGTAATAGCCATTGCCATTTAGACAACCTAGCAAGCACCTTCTCCAGCACACCCTCCCAATTTTTTTTTAAGAAATGTTCAGTGCCAAGAAACACTCCCAGAACCTTAAGGCCGTCCTTTGCCCACTTTAAGCCCTCTGGGAGCAATGGGGGCCCTCTCCCTACCCATTCCCCAGTGATAAAACCCTCAGATTTTGCCCAATTGACCCTAGCTGATGATGCCTTCTCGTAGAGTGTTAAACTTTTGCAAAGCTGAGTGATGTCATCTTGTCCTAAGATAAATATGGTTACATCATCAGCATAGGCAGAGACTTTATGAGTTGTGCCCATGTAATCCCCAGGGACAGAAAAACCCCTAACCTCCTTCCTCAGCATAATTAAAAGTGGTTCGATTGCCAAGCTATACAGTTGTCCTGAAAGGGGGCAGCCCTGACGAATACCTCTTGCAAGGGGCACAGGGTGACTAAGACCCCCACCCACTTTAAGAATAGCAGATGCTCCCTCATAAAGTAGTTTGACCCAGGAAATAAAATTTTCCCCAAAACCAAATGCGCTTAGAGCACTAAAAAGATACTCATGACCAACACGATCAAAAGCCTTCTCCTGGTCAATTGATAAAAACCCAAGGTTAAAATTCTTCTTTAGGGAAATATCAATAACATCCCTCATTAAAAACAGATTATCCATTATCGTTCGACCTGGAATGCAATATGTCTGATCCCTATGGACCAGGGCTGCTAAACACTTTTTAAGTCTGTTTGCTAAAACCTTTGAAAATATTTTATAATCAACACACATTAGTGAAACAGGCCTCCAGTTTTTTAAAAGACCCAAATCCCCCTTTTTTGGTAAAAGTGACAATACTGCCCGCCTTGAGCTGGTGGGTAACTGACCCTTTAAAAAACATTCGTTCAGCATCTCATAATAGTCCTTGCCCAATACATTCCAAAAAACCTGGTAAAACTCTGCCGGCAATCCATCCATGCCTGGTGCTTTTCTTCGTGACAGCTGCTGAACAGCTTTAGAGAGCTCCTGAAAGGACACTCCTCTGTCCAAGGCCTGTTTGTCCTCCATAGATAGTGTTGGAAGTTCTTCTAACAGCTCATCAGAGCTCGCGGGATCACATTCAGTCACTCCATACAAAGTCTTATAAAAATCTATTGCCATTTGTCTCATCTCCGTAGGGTCAGATGTTACTGTCCCATTCTCTCGTCGCAAGTATACCATATGTTTGTCCTGCATGGTTTTCTTCTCCAAGTTAAAAAAGTAAGACGTTGGAGCATCCATGTCCTTAATTGAGACAAATCTGGCCCTTACAAGGGCCCCCTTTACACGTTCCTGTAAAAGCAGCCTCAGCTCTTGTTTTCTGTCACTTAAATCTGCCACGTTATTTTGCCCCACACCCCTCTCCATAGTCCTTATCTCCTCTTCCAGTTTTTCAATGCTTTTCTTTATCATTGATGTGGTGTTACAGGAATACTGCTGACAAAACACTTTAATTTGAGCCTTGCCCACCTCCCACCATTGACACAGATTCTCAAAAGTCTTTTTTCTATTTCTCCATATGCCCCAAAAAGTTTTAAAGTTGTCACAGAAAATTTTGTCATTTAATAGTTTAGTATTAAAATGCCAATAATATTTTGGCCTTGATGACACAACAAAACAGAAATCGACAGTAACTAAATGATGATCTGAAAATGCAATGGGTATAATTGATGAACCCACAATTCTATTATTGAAGGAGGCACTTACATACAGTCTATCCAACCGGGCCCCGCTTACAACCGAATCTACAACCCTTAGCCAGGAATACTGTCTCGTATATAGGTTACGACTTCTCCAAACATCTAGTAAATCAAACTCTTTCATAATTTTGATAAAAAAATTTCCTGATAAACAATGAGGCTCCTCCCCAATTCTGTCAAGCATACTGTTTGTTGTACAGTTCCAGTCTCCTCCCATGACAACATAAGCTTCACTATCTTTTTGTTTAAGTTGCTCTTGTAACTTCCTAAAAAAAAGCATACGCTCAAACCCATTGTTAGGTGCATAGATGTTAACAAAAACAAATGTTTGCCCCATTACAACAGCATTTACTAAAATTGCCCTACCTTTTTCTATTTCAACAGTTGAAATTATTTTTATATCTAAATTATGGGCAAAGAGTACAGCAACCCCAGCGCTCAAATTTGTCCCATGACTAAAAACACATTCTCCCTTCCAGCCCCTTCTCCAATCAATTTCATTATACAAATCAGAATGTGTTTCCTGAAGAAAGAAAATATCTATAGATTTTAAGTTGACGAGTTCAGCTACTAAAGCCCTCCGTCCTCTATCCCTTCCCCCATTAATGTTTAAAGAGCCCACTCTCAAAAGCACCATAGCAGGAAAAAAGATGGAGGTTAAGAGAAGAAATAAGAAGCAGAACAGAGACACCCGTGACAAAGTCGTGATAGCATTCATTGTATTTTTTTATTTAACTTCTTGCATTATCGTTTACCGACAGCTTTTGCCTTCCGTATTTTCGTTACAAACTTTTTCAAGCGAAACCTTTTCCTTGCACTTAAATCATCGGTACCCACTTTTCGTTTCCAGTAACCTACGGAAGTAACAAATTTATCCAGATCAGGAAAAAAATCTTTGACATCTACTGGTCTACCGTAGGTAACCTCCAAGAAACTGTCTATGTCAGCCAATGGATAAACCTGCTCTCCGCTAATCTGTGACAACTCAACTACATCTGACATTTCCGACATCTCAGACACTGTATCGTCCTCGTCTACATTATCTTCAGACTGCACCGATTGTGCCTGATCAGAAGTTTCAAGCACTGGATTGCTCCCCGCCTCAACCCCCTCTTCAGACACTACACTGTCATTGCTATTTATTTCGCCCGCTGTCACTCCTTCGCTCACCTCGGCTACACTTATTTCAGCCATCTCGTCATTCTTATTACCCGTATTAACATCCTCATCACCATTACTGTCATTAACAACGTTAACTCTGTCACCATCGAAATCACTAGATTCACTCACTTTACCGTCATCATTTCCATTGTTTTTAGCACCCTGGTCACTGCTATCGGACCGGGCTTCTCCGCTGTTTCCTGATACAGCACCTGTAGCACTTGTTTCCTGCTCCTTTTCAGAATTCCCTGCTTCACCATCTGCTCCTGGCCTAAAAGGACAGGCCAGCCTAACGTGCCCAATGTTTCCACATTCAAAACAACGTCTTTCTCCAGTACTAGCATAGAGCATAAATGATTTCCCCTCAAACATGCAACGAAAAGAAACATTCAACACGGGTTCATTCAAAAACATAAACACTTGTCGCTGGAATGACGACACATGTTTTAGTGGAGTATTTTTGCATCCAAGCGTTACCGATCTAATACTGCTTGCCATTTTCCCAAACCTAAGAAGCTCACGCTCAATGTCTTCATTAGGAATAAAAGTTGGAACATTAGAAATAATTACCCTAGCCGTTGGAGAAAATAGAGGAGTGACAGCAACATAAACATCACTTACCCAGATGCCGCTTTCAACTAGCTGACTCGCAAGGACTTCTTCCTTCACGAAAGCCACTACAGCTTTGTTCATCCGTGACGCTGACACAATGTTCTCATAGCCAACTATTTTGCCATACTCCATCAATACATCCTCCACAGAAACACCGGGCGCAGGAACACACCTGACTCCATGCCGGAGCGAGAGAGCAGACGCCGGAGACGCCATCTCAATCGCAACGACAAGTTCCAGGCGCTCCCAGCACCAAAACCACCACAAACACCAACTAATTAATTATTCGCTCAAGTCTAACGTAAACAAAAAATGCTGAACAATAAGAATTAATAGAAAGAAAAAAAGAACATAGAAAGATCTTTGAAAGTTCAAACTTCCCTCTCACCGTGAAAGCACTCCTACTCACACCCTATCCCAGCATGCATTGCAGAGAGAGAGAGAGAGAGAGAGAGAGAGAGAGAGAGAGAGAGAGAGAGAGAGAGAGAGAGAGAGAGAGAGAGAGAGAGAGAGACAGAGAGAAAGTAAGAGAGAGCGACACATAAACACACACATGCACACATAGACACACAGACACACAGGAGCACACACACACACAGGAGCACACACACACACACACACACACACACACACACACACTCGCGCACACACGCACGCACACACACGCACGCACACACACGCACGCACACACACGCACGCACACGCACGCACACACACGCACGCACACACACGCACACACACGCACACACACACCATATATCTGTTATTATATCCCCGAAACGCGGAGCGTCGGGGATGTAATGGTTTTGCGTGCGCCGCCGCCGCCGCCGCGTCCGCCGCGTCCGCCGCGTAAGGTCTTTCGTGTTAACGCGATAACTTTTGAACGGATGTTTGGATTTGTCCCAGATTTTTTGGGTGAATGCTCTAGGGCAGGTTCATGAACTGATTCGAGTTTGGAGGTCAACACTTTCAAGATGGCTGAATTCAAGATGGCCGAATTTTTGTTTGGCCCATAACTTCTGACTGGGTGGATGGATTTCTCCCAGATTTGGTGTGTTAATGCTCTAGGGTAGGTTCATGAACTTATTCGAGTTTGGAGGCCAACACTTTCAAGATGGCTGAATTCAAGATGGCTGAATTTTGGTTTGGCCCATAACCAGTGTTGGGAAGGTTACTTTAAAAATGTAATTCGTTACAGTTACAAGTTACAACGTTTAAAATGTAATAGTAGTGTAACTTTTTGATTACTTTATCTGAGTAACGTAACTTATTACTTTTTGATTACTTTTTGATTACTTTTCAAATGTTTTCATGATTTTGTCCCCGTAAACATTTTTACTGGCAGTGTTGACCTTAAAAAACACTGAACACTATTGAACCTTTCATTACATGAATATGAATTAGCATCACATCATTATATATATAAGATAATATAATAATAAACACCACAAGATCAGACTTCAAGCCACATTTTACTGTAAAATCAATCTGAGTTGTCATACAGATAATAGGTCACAGACTTTTTTCTTTCTTTCTTTTTTTTAAAGTGATACACTTTAACAGAAAGACCGGCATCCAACTGTGTAGAGAAATGGCAACAGGGATGTTTTGTAGGCTACGGTACACGAAACAGTTTTTTTTAAATATAGGCTGTTTTAGCAAGGTTTTACTGACAATATTATATATATGTCCGCCGCGTAAGGTCTTTCGTGTTAACGCGATAACTTTTGAACGGATGTTTGGATTTGTCCCAGATTTTTTGGGTGAATGCTCTAGGGCAGGTTCATGAACTGATTCGAGTTTGGAGGTCAACACTTTCAAGATGGCTGAATTCAAGATGGCCGAATTTTTGTTTGGCCCATAACTTCTGACTGGGTGGATGGATTTCTCCCAGATTTGGTGTGTTAATGCTCTAGGGTAGGTTCATGAACTTATTCGAGTTTGGAGGCCAACACTTTCAAGATGGCTGAGTTCAAGATGGCTGAATTTTGGTTTGGCCCATAACTTCTGACCAGTTGGATGGATTTGTCCCAGATTTGGTGTTTCAATGTTCTAGGGTAGATTCATGAACTGATTAGATTTTGAATGTTGGGGCTTTGAAGCATCGCGTTTCGGGGATATCCCTTTAGCAGTCGAAGACGACTGCATAGGCCTAGTTTGTACTTGCTTTGTTATTGTTAGTGTGTTACATTGCATTTGCCAGCACTGTACTGCACAGTCATGCTAATAAAACACCCTTTGGATTTGCATTTGAGAGTGAGAGAGAGAGAGAGAGGCGATCCTCTCAGGAGAGTGACATTCGGCCCCTCTAGCAGCAAAATACATTTCCCACTGTCATAAACTCAGAGATGCATAAACTCCTACCATATCATTTTATTTCATTTATTTTATTTCTGTAGAGTACAATATATGTATATTGTATGTATATCATGTACATCAATGACTGCAGATGACTATATATATATATATATATATATATATATATATATATATATATATATATATATATGTAGAGTGTTCTGCTTATAGATTATAGTACACTGATCTGTATATTATGTTACTTTACTGTGTATTTTTTTTCTACCATCTTATACTGTAGTGTACAAGTATCCACCCGCATCTGTATTAGTGCTTTGCCAATACCAATACACTCTTTTGTCATGCCAATAAAGCAAGGCTGAATTGAACTGAATTTAAGAGAGAGAATGACAGAGAGAGAGATATATAGGGAGAGACAGACAGACAGACAAACAGAGAGAGAGAGAGAGAGAGAGAGAGAGAGAGAGAGAGAGAGAGAGAGAGAGAGAGAGAGGGAGAGGGAGAGGGAGAGAGAGAGCAGAGAACAGAGGACAGAGGATAGGTGAGAGGGGGAAGAAAAAGAAGGGAATGAGGGAGCGAGGGAACGGAGAGAGACACGAACAGAGTAGAGAGAGAGGGAAAGACAGAAAGACAAATTTCACATGGACTTCAGACTGAAGTAAGTGTAAAACATACAGAGAGATCACAAGAAGTGAAGAGCAAAGTAAGGGTGTGTGTGTGTGTGGTGTGTGTGTGTTGTGTGTGTGTGTGTGAGAGAGAGAGAGAGAGAGAGAGAGAGAAAGAGAAAGAGAGAAAGAGAGAGAAAGAGGAAGAGAGAGTAACAAACAGACCGACAGACAGACATATCACATGAAGTTAAGAATAAAGTTAGAGTAAGAAAGAAGGGAGGCAGAGAGACAAAGACAGAGGGGAGAGAGAGAGAGGGAGAGGGACAGAGACAGAGAGAGAGAGAGAGGGACAGAGACACAGAGAGAGAGAGAGAGAGGGAGAGGGACAGAGAGAGAGAGAGAGGAGAGGGACGAGAGAGAGAGCGCGCGAGAGAGAGAGAGAGAGAGAGAGAGAGAGGGGCGCCTGCCTTTCATTTGAGAGAGATGGAGAGCTAGTGTGTGTGTGTGTGTGTGTTGTGTGTGTGTGTGTGTGGAGGCCCAGATAAGAAAGTTCTAAAACATATTGGACCGGGCCAAGGAAGAGGAGGATCGGCGGGAAAGCCCAGACCAAAAAAGGAAGAAAGAAAGAATGAAAGAAGAAAGAAAGAAAGAAAGAAAGAAATGTATGAGGGAATAAGTAGAAATTGGAGAGATGAAAGGAGAAAAGGAGAGCGAGCAAATGAAAGAGATCAAGAGGGAGAACGAGAGAGTAGAAGAGAGAAAAGGCCTGAGTGTGAGAGCGACAGAGAAAGAGAGAGGGAGAGAAACAGAGAGAGGGAAAGAGAGAGAGAAAGACAGGGATAGTGGGAGAGTGAGAGAGGTAGAGGGAGGGAGAGAGAGACAAAAAAAGCCAGAGAGAGGGAGAGAGGAAGAGAATGGAAAGCAGAGCGAGAGAGAGAGAGAGAGGGAGAGAGAGAGAGGGAGAGAGAGAGAGAGAGGGAGAGGGAAAGAGAGAGCAGAGAACAGAGGACAGATGAGAGAGGGGGAAGAAAAAGAAGGGAATGAGGAGCGAGGGAACGGAGGACAGATGTTCCTGTCTTTCAGAGCAGCTCCATTAGCATGCTAAACAGGTGGTGGGCGGAAGGAAATTCATGCACATACTGATGCTGTGTGGGGCTCTGTGCGTGTGCGTGTGCGTGTGTGTGTGTGTGCGTGTGTGTGTGTGTGTAAAAGGGGAGAGAGGAGGAGGAAGAGTCTAAGGTCCTATGCATGTGTGTGTGTAAGACTAAAACAACAAAGAGAGGGCAAGAGTGAGTGCATGGTGTGTGTGTGTGTACGTGTGTGTACGTGTGTGTGTGTGTATGTGTGTATGTGTGTATGTATTATATTTTTCATGCAATCCTGAGTGGCCTGCTGTGTGTGTCATACGTGTGTGTGTGTATAGTGTGTATGTGTGTGTGTGTTGCATGTATAATAAAACATGTTATTCTAAAAGGGCGCGCATGCATTAGCTGCAGAGCTCTTGAAAAGCAGACGGAGGCTGCCAGACTTTAGGGTGGGGGTTAACAGCAGGAGAGAGGGGGAAGGGAGTGTGTGTGTGTGTGTGTGTGTGTGTGTAGATCTGTGTCCATGTGTTTTTGCAGGCGCATGTGTGTGTGAGAGAGAAAGAGCGAGATGGAGTCTGTTGTGTGTGTGTGTGTGTGTGGTGTGTGTGTGTGTGTGTGTGTAACAGAAAGAGAAAGAGAGAGAGAAAGAGAGAGAGAAGGAAAGAGAGAGAGACTAAGTGTGTGTGTGTGTTTGTGTGTCTGTACCTACCAGAAAGGGATGGAGGCGAGAGAAAGACAGAGAAAGAGGGATAGAGGCACAAAAGCAAAGAAGTGCGTAACTACAGTAGAGGTGGAGTAGACACAAAGAAATTTCCGGAAATAAAATTTGCATTAGGCTTTAGGTCATTAATAAAACACTATCCGTCTCTTTATTTTTTTCTATTCCTCAGCAGACTATTGCCATACATCTTTTCTTTGTGTGTGTGTGTGTGTGTGTGTGTGCATGTGTGTGCGCGCGTGTCTTTTATGTTGATATTTTCATGTATTCATGATTAATAAATATCACCTTTTCTTCTTTACATTTTCATACATGAACTGAATCCATATGTTTCCATATCTTTCATACAAACATATGTATTCCTCGTAAAGATTCAATAGTACACATTGCAGATAGTACTCTGTGTACTCCGATGTGTCACGTGTGATTCTGTTTTAAAAAAAAGTTGAAATAAATTGAAAAAAATCCTTTAACCCGGACGAGCCCCCAATTTAATGTTATGCCTGGCTCGTCACCGACACAACATAAAAGAGGCACTACAAATGCTTTCCAATTTTCACAAAAATATATTTATTGAAAATAGGGAAAATGTAGAAAAAGGTCTTGGGGGGGGGGGGTATGGTATGGATACGTGTGTCGAACATCACTAAGTAGGGATGTCTGTTTTGCGTAGTGTGTGTGCTCAAAAGGATGTCAGTGAAAAAAAAGTGAGAGAGAAGCAAAAACTTAAAAAAAGGAAGAGATGAGGTGTCCTTATGTGTCCTATCCAGGTGTAGGCAGTACTTCAAATTACAGTACACCCTCGCCACCCTTAATGCAAATTAGGCACCTGAGCCTAATCTGGCCATCACGAGAACTCAGGCAGCCCGCAGGTAAAACAGAGGGCGTGACACTTGCAAATATACGTCAACAACTGAAAGCGTTGAACTACAACATGATAAATTGACTTTGAAAGACAAAGAATAAAATGTGGAAAAAGGAAAAAAAAACGGCAAAACGGAAAAATATCGACATAATTGTAAGCTAGTGTGCTGCCATTCCTTTGAAATCTCCTTTAGCTACCCCAGTCCCACATATTCCATTCCCACAGATTTACCAGCAAGAAGCGAGGGCTTATGTTTGAATACACTGTTCCGTTTGCATACTTTTAAATATGTGTGTGTATGTGTGTGTTTGTGTATATGTCTGTGTGTATGACCATGCTGTAATCATTCTATGTCTTCTGAGCATAGTGTGTGAGCACTAGCGTGTGTGTGTGCTTTTCGGCCTATACGTGTGCAAGACTATGTGTGTGCGCACATGTCTGTGTGTGTGTGCTTGTGCATGTGTGTGTTTGCTTTTCTACCTATGCGCGTGCAAGACTGTGTGTGTGCGCACGCATGTGCTTGTACGTGTGCATGTGTGTGCACATGTGTTTGCTTTTCTGCATATCTATGTGCAAGACTGTGTGTGTGTGTGTGTGTGTGTGTGTGTGTGTGTGTGTGTGTGTCCAGTAGCACCTTCTAAAGGGCATTAGTGTGAGGTGTGCTGGCCCTCATCACCATTCTGTGGGGCGACCCAAATGAGGGAGCACAGAGCACAGCCAGTCAATAAGCTATTCACATTCTCTCCAGGAAGCTGTGTGTGTGTGTGTGTGTGTGTGTGTGTGTGTGTGTGTGTGTGTGTGTGTGTGTATCCATGCATACTGTTCTTAATGTGTCTGTATGAATGCAGACACACACACACAGTAATGCACAAATTATGCAGTGTTCATTTCTGAGTGTGTGTGTGTGTGTGTGTGTATGTGTGTGTGTGTGTGTGTGTGTGTGTGTGTGTGTGTGTGTGTGTGTCTGGGCTTATTTTCTTCCTATTTTTATCCCTGCATTTGAATGTGTACAAATGACCTGCATGTGTTTGCTGGTGTTCATATATGTGTGGGCTGCCTGTGTGTGTGTGTGTGTGTGTGTATGTGTGTGTACATGTGTATGTGTGTGTGTCCGTGTATGTGCACATGTGTGATTTGCCATTTGTGTTTACTTTTTTGTGTGCTTCTGTGTGTGTATTGACCAATCATTTTTATATGTGTGTGTATGTGCATAATTCATTACTGTGCATGTATGTACACGTGTGTGTGTGTGTGGTGTGTGTGTGTGTGTGTATGACTGATGGAGACAGATGGTGTTGGATGTTCCTCAAACTTATTTTTTTAATTTTCTTTAAAGGTTTAAAACTTGTTCTGCTTTTCATGCGTGTGTGATTCTCTTCACTCTTCACCCTCCGATCTCAGGGACTTCACTTCTTATATTTCAGTGTAATTACATCTCTTATCTTTAAAAACACTACTCTTTATAAAAACTCTTCTATGTACCATCCACACCACTTTAAAATAATTATATCTTCAGGACACAACAAAACAAAACAAACGAAAAAAACAAAACATGAACACTAATTCACATTTCCTTCCCTTGATCTCTCTGCTTTTTCCTTCACTCTCCTGATGTATTGTTGATGTACTGACCTCACCATTAAAATGTTATGTTGACACACAGAATATATAACAGTGAAATATGAAATGAAAATGAAATATGAAAATCTCTCTGTCTCTGTCTGTCTGTCTCTCTCTGTCCGTCTCTCACACACACCCACTTGAACCTAATTTTAATGATGTGTACACACACAATCGCAAACTCCTACCTGAGGTGTTTCTCCAGCAGGTCCACTTGGTCATGGAGGGCTCTTGTAGCATTCGTCTCGGGTCTGTAAAAGAACAGGCATCACAACATTATAAATCTCACTCACTCATATGGAATGAATTCCCTGCCAAAACGTCTGTACTCGTAGAAATATCTTGTGCTTGTAAAAAGAATTTGTGTACACGTGGAAATATTTTGTGCTTGTAAAAAAACACGTGTTGTGCTAAAAATGTGTTGCGTGAAAATCTTTTTCTCTGTAACAAAGTTTTGTGCTTGTAAAAAAAATGTGTGTCTGCGTGAAAATCTGTTTTGTCTCTGTAACAAAGTTTTGTGCTTGTAATAAAAATTTGTGCTTGTAAATATATTTTTTGTACATGTAAAAATACTTTGTATTTGAGAAAAAAAAAAAAATCTCCACACATCTGCACATTTTTTTTACGAACACAGATTCTTTTTACGAACACAAAACCCAAGTGTGAAATCTCTGCCAAAACTTCTCATCCAATCACCAAACGTCTTACTCACTGGTCATTATACAATAGTTAGATCCGGTCGATTTTTTTTATCCATTGATCTGGGAGTGAGGTTGTTGTGGAATACCCTCACGGGTGTGATTCGCCGCAGGCTCACGATCACGAGTGTTATATTGCTTTTATACGATAGTTCCTTTGGTAACAAAAATAATTACACAAAATGATTAAAATATATATTATTTTCTTTATTTGGGTTGATTGTTTATTCGATTGTTCCTCCGCTCCAGAAAATAGTCCCAGTTGGCGTCTTGGTTGCTGAGCAACGCACAGTGCACTGTGCACCACTGCGAAAGAGCAAAGATAGATAAGGAATCTAAGCTCTTTGCCACTGCTCTACTTGTAGACTTTGAATTGCACATTGCCGTTGATTGTGCAGCCGCTGAGAAAAGGGCCTGGATGTTCAGTCCGAATAACTAGATGGTCTTACGTGCTGATCTAACTATACCGTACCCTGGCAACTTAGCTAATTTTACGTGTTTTGCTAGCGGAGTTTGGCTAAGCTAGCTAGCCAGGTCATACTGAATGTAATGAGCCAAACCATATGTTGCCATGTGTAGTTAAATGTTAATCTAGCGATCTTTTTAAAACTCTTGTATATCCAAAATGTATACTGTGTTAGTTGTACTGAATTGTATAACATGGCCCTGTTTACTGTAACCCTGGGGAAGAGGACTGTGAAGGAGGACAACTCTAAGCCCCATTGCCCCGTGTGTATTGTCTGTGATGTTACAGAACGCTTGAGTAAAACGTGGATCAGATCACCTGAGTCGGCGTCAGTCCTTCTTCTCCTCCCCACTGTACATACATAATCAATCACAACAACGCAGAGTCATACGACCGGTTACATTGGGTGATATAGGGTATGGTCTATAATTTTCCCATTGCTTAAATGTTCCATGGGAGACGACGCGGGAGCAATGGTACGTGAATTCTATATGTAGCCATGTACAATAAAGTAGCCAGGTTAACGGCGAACTTGCTGCATATTCACGTCCCCTGAAATGAAAAGAGGTGTCGGAACACCGCGGCCCACTTCAAGCACGCCTGTTCATAATGTAATTTAGAACTTGTCTTAAAACTGATTAAACTGAAAACCGATTAAAAACACCAGACAACTGCAGCAAGTTCGCCGTTAACTTGGCTACTTTATTGTACATGGCTACATATAGAATTCACGTACCATTGCTCCCGCATCGTCTCCCATGGAACACAGCAGATATGATCATCAGTGTCCGGAAAATATGCCTCCTCGCCGTTTCTAAATAAAGGCGGCAACTTGATTGGCCGGTGAGTAAGACGTTTGGTGATTGGCTGAGAAGTTTTGGCAGAGATTTCACACTTGGGTTTTGTGTTCGTAAAAAGAATCTGTGTTCGTAAAAAAAATGTGCCTGTGGGAGATTTTTTTTTTTCTTACAAAGTATTTTTACATGTACAAAAAATATATTTACAAGCACAAATTTTTATTACAAGCACAAAACTTTGTTACAGAGACAAAACAGATTTTCACGCAGACACACATTTTTTTTACAAGCACAAAACTTTGTTATAGAGACATGAACGTTTTTCACACAAGGACACATTGTTTTTACAAGCACAAAATATTTCTACGTGTACACAAATTCTTTTCACAAGCACAATATTTCCACGTGTACACAATATGGCCCTGGCATCACATCACCTACAAGACCTCTTTCACACACACACACACACATACACACACACACACACACACACACAGCAGTGTAGTCTGCAATGCTGACTGATCCCATGGCTACACCACCCCACCCTTGTCCATACTCATACTGCAAATACAACCAACAGTGCAGAACCGCTATGCCAACTCTCTGTTTCTTGGTGAAGCCACTCCATCGCAAGCTGTTGTGGGCTGCACGTGTGTGTGTGTTTGTGTGTTGTGTGTGTGTGTGTGTGTGTGTGTGTGTGT
>CM059277.1:960998-973498 GCA_030347295.1 Setipinna tenuifilis
TAGGATCACTGCACAGTCGCACGCTTGCTCACACACACACACACACACACACACACACACACACACACACACACAGGGCCCCACCTCACTGCTCCAGGGGATTAACCGTGTGTGTGTGTGTGTGTGTGTGTGTGTGTGTGTATGTGTGTGTTTTCTGGTGGTAATCCCATAGGTTGTCTTATGGTCCTAATACCCAGCAGTAGTCCAGTGCTCCATCTCTCTCTCTCTCTCTCTCTCACACACACACACACACACACACACACACACACACACACACACACACAGACTCTGTGTCTCTACCCTCCCTTTCTTTCTCTCTCTCTCTCTCTCTCACACACACACACACACACACACACACACACACACACACACACACACACACAGACTCTGTGTCTCTACCCTCCCTTTCTTTCTCTCTCTCGCTCTGTCCCCTCCCTTCTCTGTGTGTGTGTCTCTCTGTCTGTCTCACTCTCTCTCTCTCTTTCTCACACACACACACTCACTCTTCCTCCCTCTCTCCCTCCCTCCCTCTCTCTCTCTCTCTCTCTCTCTCTCTCTCTCTCTCCCTCCTTCCTCTGGTCTTCCTTCCCTCTGTGATTATTTTTAGATGGGCCCTGTGTGTCAACTGTGTGTGTGTGTCAGCTGTGTGTGTGTGTGTGTCAGCTGTGTGTGTGTGTGTGCATTGAGCAGATTGGAGCTTGCTTGAGTGTGTATATTTAGCTGGTATTATGTCTGGTGTGTATGTGTGTGTGCGCACTAGTGGTTAACAAAGCACACACATACACCTCACACCCACACACACACACACACACACACACACACACACACACACACATAGATGCACAAACGTACATGCACAATGAGTGGCTTTGTTATGTAGTTGTGGTAGACACAGTATGCTCCAGTGTGTGTGTGTGTGTGTGTGTGTGTGTGTGTACGCACGTTACGTCAGTGAGTGTGTGTGTGTTTACGTCACTGTGTATTTCCAGCCTTGCAATTCTTGCATTCCCTCTCTGCCCACGGTCATTCCAGCGCTCTCTCTTACACACACACACACTCTCTCTCACACACACACACACACACACACACTCTCTGTCTCACACACAAACACACACACATACACAAACACACACACACTCTCTCTCACACACACATACACACACACACACTCTCTCTCACACACACACACAACATTGAAAAATCTGTCAACTTGGGCAAATGAAAAGGCCTCCCAATCCGTTGAGGGCGCTAGAGAGGAAGTTCCTAAAGTAGTAGAGGAGTAAAGCAGTATACTAATAAAGCAGTACAGTAATACAGCAGTCCAGTAGTGCAGTATCGTAAGAGTGTGTGTTTCCGCCCAGTGTAAGCGATGCTCCTTAGCTTGATTGTCACACTTCATAATCATTTCTCTACTAACTGGGTCGACAGACTGAAAAAAAGCTATTCTCTCCCCCACAGAGTTTATATAAATGAACCTTGAACTGATGAGGGCAGTGAAAAGTGAGTTGAACTGTTATAAACGATGCTGTAATGCCGCATGTTTAAAACATCGCTATGGTGAGATGAGATCCTCATTTGGCGACGATAGTTGTGATTTTAAACTCGGCCTGACTTGTTGACCTCTTGAGTTTTTCCCCAACGCATGTAACCGTCTTCCACAATAGCCCACACACACACGCACGCAGACACACACACACACACACACATACACGCACACACACACACACCTCTTCAGTTTCTCCCCAAGATATTTAACCATCTTCCACAGTGGCCTGTGTTAGAGTACCTGTGTTAGAATACCTGTGTTAGAGTACTTGTGTTAGAGTATCTGTGTTAGAGTATCTGTGTTAGAGTACTTGTGTTAGAGTACCTGTGTTAAAGATCCTGTGTTTAAGGGCCTGTGTTAAGAGTACCTGTGTTAGAGTGTCTGTGTTAGAGTATCTGTATTTAAGGCTACTTGGGGTATGTAGGTTTTGTTTCTGGTTATATTTTTATTACTTGTTTTTAAGAGAGCTCTCTAAGTGACCACTTTAATCCTCTAGCTAATTAACAGGCTAAATATAGCGAACTAGCAAACAAGTTCATGTCAAAGATTGAAGGAAAACGTCAGTGAAATATTCCCTTCCTCTGCCATTGGAGTTATCTATGCCAGTGTTTTTATATGAAATGAGATTTTTGGTAAATATGGAGAAATGAAATATAACATGATTCTAATAGTCTTGAACTCACGGTAACAGTCAGTAATAGGCGACATCTTTGTCATTTTGTAATTAATTGATAGATGTTTTGGAGCACACAGCCACACCATTGTGTGTTATTGTGTGTGTGTGTGTGTGTGTGTGTGTGAGGAAGAGCCTCCGGAGGTGTGCAGCGCAATGCTGCAGGTTCATGTTATTTTTTCTCTACACCAAAACAGGCCTGAATTAATTAATCTTGATTTTTTAATTAACTGAAGTTATCCAAACAAAAGAGGCAAGAGAGGCAGAAACGTCGGTATGGGTTGGTATTTTTTTTCACGTTCCATATTTGGACTATGGTGGGCCTTCATAGTCTGGTCAGTGTGTGGGAAACACTGATGTGTGTTGAAGCTACGCTAAGCTAGGCTAGGACTATGGTGTGTGGTTGTGCTATGCAGGAAGGCTAGGCTAAGCTACGCTAAGCTAGGCTAGGACTATGGTGTGTGGTTGTGCTATGCAGGAAGGCTAGGCTAAGTTACGCTAAGCTATGCTAGGACTATGGTGTGTGGTTGTGCTATGCAGGAAGGCTAGGCTAAACTACGCTAAGCTAGGCTAGGACTATTGTGTGTCGTTGTGCTATGCAGGAAGGCTATGCTAAGCTAGGCTAGGCTAAGCTAAATGTCACATGTAGCCACTTCATTGCTAGGGATCCTCCTTGCGTTAGCATTGTGGCTAGCTAGCAGCAGCTAATACTGTATAACAAGTGAAGTTCATATTGTCTAGAGAAGCTTCCACTGTAGCCGTAGTAGCGCTAACAGAAAGGGCCTCAGCTTCACCCCATTCAGTTAGCTTCCTGTTAGCTTATTATGTCCTCCTTTTTGTAAGTCGCTTTGGATAAAAGCGCCTGCTAAGTGTAATGTAATGTAATGTAATGCAATTCAGACACACACACACACACACACACACACACAGCCCTTCACTAACGCACACACTGTTCCCTCAAGGTGTGTGTGCTGACATCTGCTTGCACGGCTGTCGAGTGGTGTGTTGATGGTTGGGGCAGAACACACACATCCTCTGCAGAATGCAACAGACGGTCAGGGTGGCACACACACACACACACACACACACACTCACATACACACACATACACACACACACACTTTTTATTTCCTTTTAGTATGTGTCTTATTCTTCACCTGCTGTCACATTGTGTGTGTGTGTGTGTGTGTGTGTGTGTGTGTGTGTGTGTGTGTGTGTATAAAAAAGAGACATATACATATTACTCACTCACATACATAGCCAACACACACACATACACACATGCACACACACACACACACAATAACACTGAACCAGTCACTCATTCAAGCATTACATGCACTGACACACACACCAAAGTACAGATGCAGACACATGCACATATTACTCATTCATACACACACACACACACACACACACACACACATGCCCTGATATTGTTCACGCTGCACATACACACACACTTCCTCACACATACATTTCCTCAAACATAAACACCCCCCCCCCACCCCACACACACACACACACACAGCAGCTACAGGTGGTTTGTGTTTGTGTGTGTGTGTGTGTGTGTGTGTGTGTGTGTGTGTGAAGGGCTTATGTAAAGGCTGAAGAATCTAAAGGAAAAAGAGATGTTACATAAACACACAGACAACAACAGCTAACGCAGCAGTACTACGCTGACCGTGTGTGTGTGTGTGTGTGTGTGTGTGTGTGTGTGTGTGTGTGCATATGTGTGTGTGTATGTGTGTGTGTGTGTGTGTGTGTGTGTATGTGTACATCTGTGTGTGTGTGCATATTTGTGTGTGTGTGTGTGTGTGTACATCTCTGTGTGTGTGCATATTTGTGTGTGTGTGTGTGTGTGTGCATATGTGTGTGAGTGTGTGTGTGTGCATGTGTGTGTGTGTGTGTGTGTGCATATGTGTGTGTGTGTGTGTGTGTACATATGTGTGTGTGTGTGTATGTGTACGTGTGTGTGTGTGTGACTGAGAGAAAGTGTGTTCCTATGGCTGAGAATGGTGTTACATAAGCAGATTAAAGAAGAGGCCTTTATTGGAGGGTTAATGTGTTATATAAACACATGGACCACTGGTCAGGCTGCGCACACACACACACACACACACACACACACTACTATGTACACAAACACACATTTACACACACTACTACGCACGCAAACACTCACACACACACACACACTAACACATACACACACACACACACACTACTATGTACACAAACACACATTCACACACACTACTACGCACGCAAACACTCACACACACACACACTAACACATACACACATACACACAAACACACGCGCCCACACAAATTTGCACACATAAACACACACAAACCCACACACACAAATACACATGCACACTACTATGCACAAATACTGGCTAATACAGTAGCACCCTAGTGTGTGTATGTCTGTCTTGTCTCTCTTAACGTTTCCTGTTTCTGTGTAAGGGTGTGTGTCTCTGCACAGTTTATCCCAGCAGACAAACATCCTCACGCTCTGTGTGTGTGTGTGTGTTTTCAGGTATTACTACAACAAGCGGATCCTGCACAAGACCAAAGGGAAGAGATTCACCTACAAGTTCAACTTCAACAAACTAGTGCTGGTCAACTACCCATTCATCGACATGGGCTCCGCAGGTACTTATGTGTGTGTGTGTGTGTGTGGGTGTGTTGGCATGGGCTCCACAGGTACTGACGTGTGTGTGTGTGTGTGTGTGAGAGTGTGTTTGGTGCGTATACAGTAAAAGCCTGACACACTAACCCCTGTTCTCCCCCCCCCTCCTCCCTCCCCAGGTGCGGCCGTGCCCCAGAGTGCCCCCCCAGTGCCGAGTGGGGGGGGTGGGGGCCACTTCCGCTTCCCGGCGGGGGGGTGTGACCTGGAGGGGCGTGTGGAGGGGCGGGGCCTGGGCCGGCGTCTGGTGCGGAGCTCAGCCTCCGAGGGGAGCGAGGGGGGGCCGGTGGGGGGGGGCCTGGGGGAGCTGGAGGACGGGGAGCGGGGCGAGAGGGGGGGGGGGAGGGGGGCAGGAGAGGCACCGGGGGGGCATGACGCACCCCCGCCTGCCCCACGAGTCCGCCTACCGCCCCTACGCCCCCCCCCCACCCCCAACGACCCCCCCCAGAACCCCCCTCGCCCTACCCCCCCTCCCCCCTCCCCCGCCACCCTCCTCCCGCCCCCCCCTCTCCCCCCGCCCTCTCCCTCACCCCCTCCTCGCACCTCCCCTTCAGCCCCTCCCCCTCCCTCTCCCCCCCTCCTAGGCTCCGCCTTCTCCTTCTCGGCCGAGGACATGAAGCGTTACCTGGCGGCCCACGCCCACAGCGTCTACACCTATCACCTGAGCCCCCGTGCCTTCCTGGCCCACCCCAGCCTCTTGGCCCCTCCCACCCTGCCCCCCCACGCCAGTGCACACCCCCCCCACCACCCCCCGCCCCCCAACCCCCTCGCACCCTCCAAGTTCAAGCTGCAGCCCCCCCCTCTGGGCCGCAAGGGGCGGGACGGGGGCCGGCAGGGATCGCTCGGCTCCTCCGGATTGGGCAGCTCGCTAGGCTCCTCCTCCTTAGGCTCCTCCCTCTCCTTCGGTAGTGACCTAAGCTCCGCCTCCGGATCTGGCCTGGTCTCGCAGTCCTCCTCCACCGGCTCACTCAACAGCGCTGGACTGCCCAAGATCAAGGTAACACACACACACACACACACACACACACACACACACACACATTAGGCAAGATGCTTCATGCTAGTTCATGTCTATGGGAGCTATTTGGGGATGCGGGCTGCATAAACAGGCGTGTTGTTGATGTTCTTGGCTGTAGCAGCTAGTACTACATATAAACCCGGTGCCACCTGAAATAGTAGTAGTAGTAGTAAGCCCTTTATTGTCACTAGTCACAAGTACCAGCGTAATTAGCCAGGGCTGGTAGCCATCCTGTTGTCAGTGCTTTAAAGGGGGGAGGGGTGTAGTGTCCAGGAGTGTTGGGGTCATGTCCTCAGCGTGCGTGACCCCTGTGTGACCTCTCACCTTTGCCCTGTGCTGTCAGGTGGAGCCCATCTCGGACATCGAGTCGGAGGAGGAGGTGCAGGTGACGGACATGAGCGAGGAGGAGGAGGAGCAAGAGGAGGACCTGAAGGAGGACCTCAAGCCCTTCCACTCATCCCTCCGCCTGCACCTTCATCATCACCATCATCATCATCACCTCCCCCACCTGTCACGCCATCACCACCCCCACCCCCACCCCCATCGCCACGGCAACGGCACTGTAGATCACGAGCCTGAGGACGAGGACGTCTTCAAGGCCCCCGCCCGCCCCCCCCTCCGCCACACGGCGCCCCCCCACCTCAAGAGCGAGCCCTACGACACCCCCCCCTCCCCCCACCACCTCAGGAGCGAGCCCTACGACCCCCCCAGAGCCAGCGTGCCCCCCCACCTCAGGAGCGAGTCCTATGACACCCCCTCCTCCCCCCACCACCTCAAGAGAGAGCCCTACGACCCCCCCTCTGCCCCCCCCCACCTCAGGAGCGAGTCCTATGACACCCCGTCCGCCTCCCCCCACCTCAAGAGAGAGCCCTACGACCCCCCCTCTGCCCCCCCCCACCTGAAGAGCGAGCCGTGTGACCCCCCCAGCGCCAGCGTGGCCCCCCCCCTGAGTGCCTGTGTCCCCCTCAAGCTGCGCTTCAAGCGGCGCTGGGACGAGGAGCAGCGTGTGGAGACCATGGAGACCAGCGGGGGGGGGGCACAGGAGGACAAGAAGGTGTGCGGGGGGAGAGACGGAGAGGGGGAGCGAGAGAGGGAGAGGGGGATAGAGAGGGAGAGGGAAAGAGAGAGACAGAGGGAGAGAGAGGAGGACGAACCCAAACTCACCCCCCCCTCCCCCTCCCCCCCCCAGCCAAACCAGAGTCCGACTCAGCACAGAACTACATCAGGCCACAGCACAGCTCTCCCTGGAGAACAGAGACTACTGAACACACACACACACACTCACACACGTATACTTTATACACACACACACACGTATACTCTATACACACACACACACACACACATAATAATAATATGCAGCACAACTCTCCCTGGAGAACAGAGACTACTGAACACACACACACACACACACAGATACACACACACAACCATATTCCTAGTTATGCAGCACAGTAAGAACTCTCTCTGGAGAAGAAAGACTACTGAACACACACACACACACAGACACACACACCAGGGGTTTGACGACTAGTGATTTTACTACTCAACTAGTTTCAACTGACAGTAGTCATCTTGTCGCCCATTATTTATAAATTAAATTGAGGCAAGGAGACTTTAAGAGTGGAATTATGATCATTTATTGAAATTGTTTATTGACCATGCAGATAATGAGGCCTTAAGTCATTCTGTCATCCACATTGGTAAATAACAACAAAATAAACAGTCCAATATAGCGTTCGTAAACATGGCAAATTTCAAAACATGACACATTTTAAACAATATAATTAGGAATGAAGCTAAAGTTTCTAATACCAGAGTGGCTACATACAACAACAATATAATGCTAGCCTAGCGTAGCCTGCATTAGCCTAATGTGGTCTATATTAGCCTACTCCAGGCTATGTTAGCTTAATGTAGCCTACATTAGCCTACTGGGGGCTAGCGACCTCCCTCTCGCGTGTTAAGTCTAAGTCTAAGTAGCCACGTCTGGCTGCCGTGAGAGATGGAGGGGGAGATGGAGGCTTGGAGGAGCTACATTGCTACTGTGGAGCTACATTAGCTTAGCGTAGCCTCCATTAGCCTACTGGGAGCTACATTAGCCTAGCATAGCGTACATTAGCCTACTGGGAGCTACATTAGCCTAATGTAGTCTTTATTAGCCTACTAATTAATGTAGCCTACAGCGGTGAAGGGAGAGATGGAGAGTTGACCGGTGTCAGGTGACTGTGTCCGCACCAGAAAAAAAACCAGCTGCTAGGTTCATAACGAAACCTACGCAACGACCATTCTAGAATAGCCGACACCACTACACCGACAAATAGTCAAATAGTTTATAAAAACCCCTAACACACACACACACACACACACACACACAGTCCTTTTCATATTTTTGCAGCATTACACAGTTCTGTCTAGATAACAGATGCTACTGAACACTCTCTCACACACACATACAAACATACACGCGTCATGACATCCTGACCAGTTGACCTTGGAAAGAAGCCAGCAAACACCCCTGCACACACACACTTGCACACACACACAGCACACACTCACAGCATACACACACAGCATACACACACAGCATACACTCACATGCACACACACACAGCACACACTCACATGCACACACACAGCACACACTCACATGCACACACACAGCACACACACACAGCACACACACACAGCACACACACACAGCATACACTCACAGCACACACTCACAGCACACACACACAGCACACACACAGCACACACACACAGCACACACACACAGCATACACAGGTCAACACTGATGGTAGAGGATCCTCAGACACTCAGATGGCTCCAGGGTTTGTGTGGGTGTGTGTGTGTGTGTGTGTGTGTGTGTGTGCGTGTGTGTGTGTGATAAAAAAGAGGAGTGTGTGAGTGCTCGACATGTTGGAGAAGCCGGTGGCCCCTCAGGAGGTCCTGCCCTTTGCCCCTCCCCTTTCACCTTTGAACTTTGCCCTTTGCCCTGCTGTGCTCAGAGTTTATTTTTCTACGTGGACCAGACTGTGAAGTGCCTGTACCCTCCGTCCACCACGACAACTCCTAGACCTAGACGCGCACACACACACACACACACACACACACACACACACACACACACACCTGTGTGTCCAGTCTCTCTTCAGCACTCTGGTATCGTCTCAGGCCCCATAGCGCCTCCTGCTGGACAAATCACCTCAGCGCACCCGACACACTCACCTGTCACTCACCTGTGACCACGCCCCCCCAGCCCACCTGAGGCAGACTCACCTGTCACCTGACCCCCCAACACCCCCCCACCTGAAGGTGATTGGACAGCTGACTGCTGAACTGTCGTCATGGAAACAGTGGAACCCAGCTGTGGTAGAGGCGGGACTTCCTGACCTGTTGAACTTGAACTTGAGCCTTCAGCTCTGACCTCAGTCAGACAAAGCCAGCAAACACACACACACACACACACATGCCCACACACACACACACCACTGCCTTTAACTTGTACACTCACTTGCCCTTGTCCTCCAAACCCACCAGCATGGCATATATGACCTCTGACCCCCTGGAGGATTCTGGGAAGTGTAGTTCTCGGGTGTGTATGCAGACTGACTATTCTATTCCAGGCCAGACACACACACACACACACACACACATACACACAGACACACACTCACACACACACACATACACACAGACACACACACACACTCCTGGTGTTGTAGCATATGAGTAGTGCCCCATGGAGCTGAGGACAGCGAAGGGGGTGATGACTGGAAGCATCTTCAGACTGCGCTTAGCTGTTTTAGTCAAGTTTGTCCACACACACACACACACAAACACACACACACACACACACACACACACATACACACACACACTCAGGTTAAGAGTGGGGCCCATGTAATTTTCCTGACCCCACCTTTACACTCACACTGTTCAGAAACATTGTCATGGGTGTTCATTATGATTATGATTATGATTATTATTATTATTATTATGATAGAGCCCCCCCTGGCCAGTAGCGTGGGGGGGGGGGGGGGGTGCTGCCTGTTGGTCTCTCTGTCTCTCTAACTACTCTGTGTAATCTAAACCTGGAACATTAATCTTAACCCAGCGGTTGCCGTGGAGATGGCAGACTGGCAGGCATGGGGAGGGTGGGGGTGGATGGGGGGGGGGCGGGGTTAATCTGCCTTGTCAGGTCATTTTTATTTTGTAAGATTACGTTTTTGATCTTGTACATTTTTTTCATTTGGGGATTGCATCATTGGCGAGGGGATTGTGGTGTTTTTTTCTCTCTTGTAAATGTAATTCCTCCTCTTCTCTCTCGCTGTCTCTCTCTCTATCCCTCTCTATATCTCTCTCTCCCCCTCCCTCTCTCTTTCTATCTCTCCCTCTCTCTCTCTCCCCCTCTCTCTCTATCCCTCTCTCTCTGTCTCTGTCCAGTGGAGGCAGATGTGTGTAATACCTGATGTAACTGCTACTCTTTGCTAGTGTATTTAACAGGTGATAGTGCTGTAATCAGGGTTTCATTAAACTGCTCTAAACCGTGTGTGTGTCTGTGTGTGTCTGTATGTGTGTGTGTGTGTGTGTGTGTGTGTGTGTGTGTGTGTGTGTGTGTGTGTGTCTGTGTGTGTGTGTGTGTGTGTCTGTGTGTGTGTGTCTGTGTGTGTCTGTGTGTGTGTATGTGTCTGTGTCTGTGTCTGTGTGTGTCTGTGTGTCTATGTGTTTGTGTTTGTGTTGTGGAGAGAGAAGTCACATCAGACACATTCTAAGCTCCAATAATGTCACTTCCTGTCAGATACCCTTATGGATGAGAAGAGTGAACCAGCTGATGCTGCTGTGGCATCACAATGGTAATGTCAACATGGTTACCATGACGATGCTGTATTTCACCATGGTAATCATCCCCACAGTTAACATGACGATGCTGAATATCGCCATAGTAAGCATCACTGTGGCAGACCTGACAGAGCGAAGAGAAATAAACAAACACGGGGTAGTAGCGCCATCTGCCGTTTGTGATGAGAACTGCAGGCTGTCCTGCCTGATGCGTCTCTGCTCCACAGTTAGGCTACTGTATGTGGCATGTCTGCTGTAGAGGTGTGTGTGTGTGTGTGGGTTTTCCACACAGACTGAGGGTGTCAGTAGAACACAGGCTTAATTCAGGAAGGACCCTTTTCACTAGGACATCAAAGTCAGTTTTATTGTCAAAAACCATAAGTACAGGTTGCACACACAGAATTTAACATTGACATGCACCTCTTACCATAAACAACACAGTTAACAATAAACAACACAGTAAACAACACAACAGTCGACACAACAAACAACACAAACAAGCTGTAGAACAACATTAACTGCTTTCATGTCAACATGGGCTTCCACTCACACAGAATTTATCCCAAACATAATAGATTTACACACACACACACACACAGACCTGCTTACATCTCAGATAAAAAAACAAATATAATAATAATAAGTAATATATTTTTCAATGCTTGTATTTTAACTTAGCAGTACTTTTCAACCCACCCTAATCTTCCAAGTAAAATGAGAAAAGAAGAGAAAAAGTGTTTTGTTTGGACTCTTGTTGTAAAATATGATGATTTTGGAGTTTTTAAGGGAGTCTCTGTGGGTCTTTGGAACACACACACACACTTTTGACTATTAAAACAAGACTTTTGTCCGCCATCGGGTCTCTCGGTTGCTTGGAGAACGTGCGCACACACACACACACACACAGCTGAAATGATAATCCAGTGACTGGAGGACGTACACACACACACACACACACACACACATACACACAGCTGAGATGATAATCCAGTGACTGGAGCACGTACACACACACACACACACACACGCTTGACTATTAAAACAAGACAGCACACACATATGTACAGTGCTGTGGATGTTGCTCCTGTGCTCCTCCACGTCCTGCGCTCCGCTCGGAGGGAGCTGTGACTGTGACTGCTGCTCTCCTCAGACCTGCTCATCCACACCTGACTTCAGTAGCCGCCAGAGGGCGCCGCTGTACCTAGTGATCGCTCATGTCTGCATGATTATGTAATATTTTGCATGTTGTTGTGCTTTTAGTAGCGTTCAGTTCTGTTGTGCTACAAATGAGAATAGATTTTTCATGATCTACATTAGGCCTACTTAGATACTTGCTAAGCTGCCACCTGTAAAAATGGGATTTTCATTTGAAAACCTTTCACTATTTTGACACACTTTAGCTGCAAATGAAGCAAATGAATCTCTTCAGACAAGGAGGGTGTTTTTCTCCAGTGTTGCGAGAGTGTAAACTTTAGTCGGAGTCCTTGGGCTAGATTAGAGCATACTGGGCCAAACTGCAAACTCCTCGGCGGGGGCGACTTGAGCTCGTGCAAGTGTAACTGCGGGGTTAGCTGGGTGTACTCGCGACCACGCCCCCCCGGTTCAGCTGGTGGCAACATGCTTGATGACATCATCCACGTGTTGCTCTATTGGCTGCGGAGGGTCACGCACCTGACCAATCGCCCGTTGGTGAGATGACGTCAGCTCCTAAATTCAGTTA
>CM059277.1:980998-985998 GCA_030347295.1 Setipinna tenuifilis
TTCAAGTTATGCTACTTTGGTTTAAGCACTGGGTTTTAGTGTCTAAGCAATAGGCAAAAACTGTAATACATACTATACTCAACTACTAACTTTACTATTTAAAAACATACTAAACTAAACTAAACTACTAACTTTACTATACTAAAATACTAACTTTACTATTTTAATACATACTAAACTAAACTACTAACTTTACAATTTAAATACATACTAAACTAAACTAAAATACTAACTTTACTATTTAAATACATACTAAACTAAACTACTAACTTTACAATTTAAATACATACTAAACTAAACTACTAACTTTACTATTTAAATACATACTAAACTAAAATACTAACTTTACTATTTAAATACATACAGTTCCAAGCTATGCTTTTGCCACTGTAAAACTAGCCTCGTTGGTGGCCACAAGTTTTGTCACAAAATTAAGTTTAAAATTCAAAACAAACACACACACACACACACACTACAGTGTTGAGACAAGCATGTTAAATGTGTCTTGCATTCTTCTGTCTCTACCTCCTTCTGCATCTCTACTTCCATCCCTCTTTTTGCATCTCTCTGTCTCTCCCTCTATCCCTCTCCTCCTCCCTCCATCGGTCCCTCTATCCCTTCATCTCTCTCTCTCTCCCTTCATCGCTCTCTCTCTCTCTCCCTCCATCGGTCCCTCTATCCCTTCATCTCTCTCTCTCTACCTCCATCGCTCTCTCTATCCCTTCATCTCTCTCTCTCTCCCTTCATCGCTCTCTCTCTCCCTCCCTCCCTCCATCGCTCTCTCTATCCTTTCATCTCTCTCTCTCTCTCCCTCCATCGCTCCCTCTATCCCTCTCCCCCTCCCCCTCTCAGGGTCTGTGTGGAGAGAGGCCGGCGGAGGCGTCATGAACGAGTGATAGAGAGGACGAGAGAGGCGTCATGAACGAGTGATAGAGAGGACGGAGAGCAGAGGGGAAAAGGAGGAGAGGAGCAGCACTGAGCACGTGCGTCAGGAAGAGGGGACCACAGAGGCCAAAGAGGAGAGCGATAACACACACACACGTCCACACATTCACACACACACACACGAGAGGAGGAGGGGGCGGGGCGGAGAGGAGCCGATGGAGGGATGAGGTCACACAGACGCTCAGGCGCTCGCAGGAGGCGGGGCCACATAGACTCCGCCCCTCTGCCAGACAGGCGGGGCAAACTCAGGGAGAAGGACACGCCCCCAGGGGCCACGCCCCCTTTGACCACACACAGGAAACAGGGAACTCCGCCCCACTCAGGACACCACCCAGCAGAGCCAATCAGGACCAGGGGGGAGGCAAACGGGGCGGGGCTTAAGGAGGAGACGGAAGGAAAGCCAGCCAATGGGAAAAGAGCACCAGGAAGATGGAGTACAGCTGCCCCTCCCTACAGCAGCACTCACGCTAGCAACACGCTAACCATCACCAGCCACAGCAACAGCCATGCTAACAACATGCCCATTATCACCCGGCCCAACAATGCCTCAGCCAACCACAGTGGAGCTAGCATTGCATTGGCCAATCACAGGACACCTAACAGCACATCATCTAATCAAAGTGGAGCCAACAGCTCCTCAGCCAATCACAGTGGAGTTAACAGCACATCATCCAATCACATTAGTCTCAGCAGCTCTTCCAATCCCAGCGCATCAGAAAGTACATCCGCTAACACCACAACAGCCAATCACAGTGGAGCTAGCGTCACATCAGCCAATCCCAGCTCCAGCAGAAGCCATTCCAGTCGAAAGACAGCCACCTTCAAAGCCAGAGTGCCTAAGAGGAAGTACATCTCTGAGCATTGTGCAGCTAGCGTGCCCCCCCAGGGCCATTGCCCCCCCCGTACCCCCTGTGCCCCCACCCCCACCTGCCATGCTTATGCTAGCACTAGCCCAGAGTTCAACCCTAAAGCCAACCTCAATGCTAACCCCAGCTGTACCGCCACAGCTAGTCCTACCTCTGTCCCCAAACCCATCACTAATGGCAATACACATGTGAGCCCAGCTAACGCTAACCCCCGCAGTCATGCTAAAGAGGTCTGTAATAAGACTAGCCGTACTCTGCCATCCAGCCCCAACCCAAATGGCATCATCGATGCTAATCCCAGCTGTGATGCTAAGCTGATCCCCTGCTCCAGCCCCAGCACTGATGCTGTTTTACACTGCAACGGTAGCCCCGCCCCTAAGCCATCGCCGCACCCAATCACAGCACAGCTTACTCATGGGAACGCTACTCCTACCTCTGCCGCTAACCCTACCTCTAGCGCTGACCCCAGTGCTAGCTCTATTAGCGCCCCCATCGCTAACAGCCATGCTAATGCTAACGCTAGCAGTACCTCACTCCCCCTGGACACCTGTGGCAGCAGCAGCACGCGGCCACAAGGGGGCGACAGAGAGAGCAGACCTCACACAGACACACACACAGACACACACTCTTACAGAGGAACACCCACATTAACCCACGCAGACACACACACCAACCCTGAGACACACACACACAGCGGCTCCAGTCCACACACACACTCTTCCCCACCCCCTTCCCTCACCCCTAACACCCCCACACCTGCAGGGGGTGCTGCGGAGGGCAGGGAGGGGGGGCAGGGTGTGTGGGGGTCACGGCAGGAGCACAGAGACGAGCAGGGGGGGGCACAGAGCCCGGAGGAGGACATGGAAGTGTCGCGCCTCAATCTGGGGCCCCTGCAGGGTAACGGGGGGGGCATAGAGGGGCGAGGTGTGGGGACCCCCCAGCACAGACATTACCTGCCCAACCCCCCCGGATACCGCAGCCCTGTGCCCCTCACACCCACAGCACAATCCCCTACCCCCAGAGCCAGGGGTACACCCCACACAACATCCAGGGGTACACCCCACACCCCCACCCCTTCCAGGGGTACCCCCAGCACCACCTTGTCCAGGACTACCCCTCTCATCACCTCCCCCAGCCCCACACCCTCCTCACGCCCCTCCCATAGCTCCAGGAGTACGCCCCTGACCCCCACCCCATCCAGGGGTACGCCCCTCGTCCCCTCCCCATCCAGGGTTACGCCCCTCGTCCCCTCCCCCTGCCCCTCTCCCAACTCCAGGGGTACCCTCCTGTCCCCGTCCCGCACCCCCACCCCATCCAGGGGTACGCCCCTCGTCCCCTCCCCATCCAGGGGTACGCCCCTCGTCCCCTCCCCATCCAGGGTTACGCCCCTCGTCCCCTCCCCCTGCCCCTCTCCCAACTCCAGGGGTACCCTCCTGTCCCCGTCCCGCACCCCCACCCCATCCAGGGGCGCTGCCCCCCCCTCCCCGAGCCCCTCGTCCCCGCGCCCCTCCCCGCGGCCCCCCCAGCAGCCGTACCGTAAGGGGGAGGTGGTGTGCACGGGGGCGGGCGTGCGGAAGAAGTTTAACGGGAAGCAGTGGCGGCGTCTGTGCTCCCACGCCGGCTGCATGAAGGAGGCCCAGAGGCGGGGCTACTGCTCCCGCCACCTATCACAGCGCGCGCGGCAGGAGGGGGGCGTGGCCTCGGAGGAGCGGGAGGAGTCGTCGTCGCGGGACAGCGGGGAGGGGGGGAGGGGCTCGTGTCCGCCGCTGGCGCCGGATTGGTCGTCGCGGTTCGACGTGGAGGAGTGTGAGGCGGCCAGCATGCTGGTGTCCCTCAGCAGCTCCCGCTCAGCCACGCCCTCTTTCTCTCCAGCGTCCAATCGCACGCCCTCTTTCTCCCCCTCGTCCAATCGCTCGCCCTTCTCCCCCGCCCCCTCCCCCTCCCCCTCCCCCCTCTTCAGCATCAGGACCGCCCACTTCAGCCCCATCACGCCCGCCCCCCCGGCCCCCCCCCCACCCCCGCCCCCGCACGTCGCCCCCGGCAACCCAGCGGCCCCCCCAAACCCGCTGAGCCCCCCCCCTCCACATCCGCCCCCCACCCCCCCCCTCCAGGCCTTCAGCGTGTCCATCAGCAACCCCCCCACCCCCGACCAGCGACACTCCACCCCCTCCACCCCCCCCACGGCAGTATCTCAGCAGCCTTTGCAGATCTCTCCACTGATCATCCCAAAGCCTGACACCCCATTGGCCCACTTCACAAGCTCCGCCCTTGACTCACCCCGATTGGACAGTAGCCAGCCCTCTCCTCAGCAGCCAATCTTCGCTCCTGACGCGGCCAAGGGGGCCGTCCTCATCCATAGCCCCGCCCCAACCCTTGTGCTGGTTTCCTCTCCGTCCCTGTCTTGCTCCGCCTCCTCAGACTCGATGGTCCAATCAGGCGCCACGCTGGCCTGCATCTCCGTGGCTCCGGCCAATCAGGGCTTGCTGCAGCAGCCGGTGCCCTGCCACCCGTCGCCCACGGCGCTCTTGCCCCTCCTCCTGCCCGCCCCCCGCACGGACATCGTCATGGGCCGCCCCGGCACAGGTAAGCTCCTCCCCCTCCCCCGTCTGTCACAAATGAGCTGATTCTGTTGACCTTTAACCTCTCCATAGTGTACCTGTACGCTAGCACATGTTGGCAGCCACTGCCTCCACAGCCTGACCTGTGACAACTGCTAACATCCAGCCAACGTCTAGCAAACATCTAGCCAACATCTAGCCAACGTCTAGCTAACATCTAGCCAACATCTAGCCAACATCTAGCTAACATCTAGCCAACATCTAGCCAACATCTAGCCAACATCTAGCTAACATCTAGCTAACATCTAGCTAACATCTAGCCAACATCTAGCTAACATCTAGCCAACATCTAGCCAACATCTAGCCAACGTCTAGCAAACATCTAGCTAACATCCAGCCAACATCTAGCTAACATCTAGCCAACATGCAGCCAACATCTAGCTAACATCTAGCTAACATCTAGCCAACATCTAGCCAACATCTAGCTAACATCTAGCCAACATCTAGCCAACATCTAGCCAACATCTAGCTAACATCTAGCCAACATGCAGTCAACATCTAGCCAACATCTAGCTAACATCTAGCTAACATCTAGCCAACATCTAGCCAACATCTAGCTAACATCTAGCCA
>CM059277.1:993498-995998 GCA_030347295.1 Setipinna tenuifilis
GTGTAAGGGTTAACCTCACCACTCACACACACATACACACACACACACACACTCACACACATACACACACACACAAACTCACACACATACACACACACACGCCCACACTCACAAGCAGATTCTATATCAAACCAAGGACATCTCAGCAAGCATAGGTGTGTATGTGTGTGTGTGTGTGTGTGTGTGTGTGTGTGTGAGTGAGTGAAAGGAGAGAGAGAATGAGAACGAGAGACAGTGTGAGTGTGTATATATTTGTATATGTATACGTATGTATATGTGAAAGACAGAAAGAAAGTGTGTGTGTGTGTATAAGAGATAAAGTAAGGCAGAACATCATGAGAAGTTGTGTGTGTGTGTGTGTAAAGTGTCAAAGTCAAAGTCAGCTCTATTGTCAAAAACCAGGTCCCACACACAGCATTTGAAATTGCTCCCACAGTGAACATCTTACAAACAAGACAATAAAGCACAACAATAACAAAGCATGACAATATAAAATAGTAAAAAGTCCAATAAGGTTTGTATATAATACAAATAAGTAAAGCACACAATGTGTAGCGTAATAAAGCTCAAATGATGCCATTTATGCAGCAGTGTCAATAAGTTGTATCACAAGTGTCAGGCTAGGGGGGGTGGGAGTTTGACTTGGATAATAATAATAATGATGGAATTAAAAGAGAAACATATAAATCTGGAGATAGTAAATTAGACTAATGTCTTTATGCACATACATCTCCAGCCATCTTAACATCACTGACACTCCGCTCTGCAACATCACTATTATCACAGCTACTCTGGATTTAATACTCTTTTATAAACTGGCTAATATAATCAGCAAAAGTACAATACGGCTTGTATTTAATACAAATAAGCAAAACACACCATGTGTAGCATAATAAAACGTAATAAGTTGTAACAAAAGTGTACACTGAAATTATTGTGGAGCCGTGTGTGTTGACGTGAGTGTTGGTGTGTGTCCTATTACGTAATCCTGTGCATTTGTAAAGATAGTGTACACTGCATCAAAGACTGTCAACCTTCCCATTGTGTGTGTGTGTGAGTGTGCGTGAGTGTTTTAGAAGGAGAGATTGTGTGTGTTTTCAGTGAATGTGTGTGTAAATGACAGAGTGCAAGTGTGTTTTCCAGAGTGTGTGTTTACTGTAAGTAAGTGCTTGTGTGTGTGTGTGTGTTAGAGTGACTGTGCGTATGTGTAAGCGTGTGTGTGTGAGTGTATACTATGCACACTTGCATGCACACTCTCGCTGTGTGGATCCACAGCCCCCCCTGGTGGACACACAGTCACACTGCAGTGGACACTCAGAGCGGTCACTCATAGGCCTTTACTGGCCTGCCTAGCTGGAGTGAGAGTGTGTGTGTGTGTGTGTGTGTGTGATTCAGAATCACAATCTGGGCTGGTCTTTATGAACTATAGAAATAGACACTACATACAAATGATGACTCTTTAGGTTGTTATAATTAATTTAATAACTAAAGAAAGGACTTTCTCATACTGTCAGTAATGTGTGTGTGTGTGTCAATGTGTGTGTATGTATGTTTGAGTGTGTATGCGCGCATGTGTGTGTGTGTGTGTGTGTGTGTGTGTATGTGCATGTATGGGAATGTGTGTTTATCTGTGTGTGTGTGTGTGTATGTGTGTACCAGTGCCGACAAGCTCAGCTGTGCACTCAGGTCAGCGTGTTTGTGTGTGTGTCTGTGTGTGTGTGTGTGTCTGTGTGTGTGTGTGTGTGTGTGTATGCATGTGCGCATGTGTGTGTCTGTGTATGCATGTGCACCTGTGTGTGACAGTGTGTGTGTGTGTGTGAGAGTGTGTGTGCATGCATGTGTGTGTGTGTGTGTGTGTCTGTGTGTGAGAGAAAGTGTGTGTGTGTGTGTGTGTGGTGTGAAGGCTTGTGCCAGTGTCTATGTTGCCATGGCAACTCTGAGGGGTATCAGCGGCACTTTTAATTGGTTAAGAGAAATAGAGTGAAGAGGAGAGGGGACGAAAGCAGGGGAAGAGGGAGAAGAACAGAACGGAAAAAGAAGGGGGAGAAGAGAGAGAAATGAAGAAAGAGAGAGAAATTAAGGGAGAAGAGGGGGGGGGGAGAAGGGGAGAGGGTGAGAAAAGCACTATTTAGACTGGATTGATACTACAGGTAGGTGGACTTATACCAGCGAGAGAGAGATATAAAGGAGGGAGAAAGAAGGGGAGGGAGATAGAGAGGAGGGGGAGGGGGGCGAAGCGGGGGGCAGAGAGAAAGTGGGAGAGAGAGAAAGGGAGAGAGTGAGGGAGAGAGAGAGTGGGGGGGGGAGAGGGAGAAAGAGAAGGGGGAAGGAGAGAGAGAGGGAGAGAAATGAAGGGAGAGAGAGAGGGAGAGGGTGATAGAGGCTCTACAGGTAGGTGCACTAATGCCCCACCCCCCTAATGTCCTCAGGGCTGATTCGCCCACACGGGGTAATAACCTCTACCCAGAGTGGGAGGGGCTTAGGCCACTTATGCTGCTGT
>CM059277.1:1003498-1005998 GCA_030347295.1 Setipinna tenuifilis
GGTCAATTTAATAGGCGTGCACACATGTTCAAAACCCATTTCGGCCATTACACAACACGCTGAGCCTCGGACTAACAGTGCAACTCGAGCCCGAGGATGCCAGTGCGGCCTACTTAACCCCTTCTGTGCCGCAGAGATTTGTAAATGTAAACAAACAGCCAAGAGGGAGGCGCCAGGGCTATCTGGACCAAAAAGAAGGCAGCGCTTGCAGTCATATGCTTTAACACTTTGCCACGCAATTTTGTACAACGCTTTAAAGACATATCTCTATCTTCTATTCATGGAATTTAAGTACATTTCGCCCCAAACTGTAGAACAGATGCCTTGCCGCGTCGGCGGTGCGTTTGTGGCTTGAAATAAGGGATGATGTCACGGGGAACGACCGGACTGACTTCATCGTGTTTTCAATAAATTTGACTTGACACACGAGCAGCAGGAGAAGCCCGCGGACACTGGAGCTCGGCTGGTGTGCATCCCCGAGACGATGCTTGTGAAGGCCGCCCGGAGCGAGTGCCAGCGGCGGTGCAGTCACGGTGTATGACCCTGTTTTCACCCGTGGACCCGACTTTACCTGCAGCCACTGCGGATTGTTTTCTCTGCTTTGATCCGGTGGCTCTGCACCTGCGTTTATTTTGGAAATATATCAACTGTTTTTAAGAAGATTTTTGTATTTTGTCAGTGAACAATACTTGTTTTTTTTCTTCATTATTATCAATCCCACTGTCATCACCAGTAAGGATTTTATACCGCCATGTTTTCGTCCGAAAGCCCCCAGTATCTGCGCCAGGGACTCAGCATGTTCGGTAATGAACACTCTCAGGTTCTTCTCACACTCAATCCTGTCAATCAGAGCTGATGTGCATGTGTGTGTGTGTTTAATGACAATCAGTTTTTAGCGAACCAGTGGCTTGTGTGAAGGCTTTGGCCAGCACCGTAGCATCTGCGGTTTCTCCTCCTCTCCTCTCTCTTCTTTTCTGTCTCTTCTGTGAAATCAAATGAGTTATGCAAAGGTGTGAAGCCCCCCTCCCTCCCCTCCCTTAGCTCCCTCTCTGTGTGGCAGAGGGAACACAGGATGTGTGTTGTGTTGAAATCAGTGTTGATGTTAGTGTTGGAATCAGTGTTGATATTCGTGTTGGTAACAGTGTTGATGTTAGTGTTAAAATCAGTGTTGGAATCAGTGTTTATGTTAGTGTTGGAATCAGTTTTGATGTTAGTGTTAAAATCAGTGTTGGAATCAGTGTTGATGGTGGTGGGGACATAAGTGTTGATGTTAGTGTCAGTGTTGATGTTGGTGTAAAAATCAGTGTTTATATTGGTGTTAAAATCAGTGTTGAAATCAGGGTTGATGTTAGTGTTGGAATTAGTGCTGATGTTTTTTTAAATCGGTGTTGATGTTAGTGTTAAAATCAGTGTTGATAATCATGTTGAAATCAGTGTAAGTGTGAGTGTCAGTAAGTGTGAGTGTTCATATCAGTAAGTGTGAGTGTTGATATCTGAGTGTGAGTGTTGATGATGTGTCATAGAGGGTGGTCATGTAAGTGTTGATAATTGTGTTGTGTGAATCAGTGTAAGTGTCAGTAGTTGTGAGTGTTGATGTTGTGTTGTGTGAATCAGTGTAAGTGTCAGTAGGTGTATAGTGTTGATGTTGTGTTGTGTGAATCAGTGTGAGTGTCAGTAGGTGTGAGTGTTGATGTTGTGTTGTGTGAATCAGTGTAAGTGTCACTAGGTGTGAGTGTTGCCTGTGTTGTATCGTAGAGGGCGGTCAGGTAAGTGTTGCCTGTGTTGTGTCGTAGAGGGCGGTCAGGTGAATGTTGCCTGTGTTGTGTCGTAGAGGGCGGTCAGGTAAGTGTGAGTGTTGATGTCGTGTCGTAGAGGGCGGTCAGGTGAGTGTTTCCTGTGTTGTGTTCTGCAGTGTGGACCAATGTGGAGCCGCGGTCAGTCCCAGTGTTTCCATGGCACTCACTGGTGCCCTTCCTGGCTCCCGCCCAACCAGATCCCGTATCTCAGCTGGGGGACGGACAACAACCTGTCAATCAGCCGCAGGCGGCCAGTCTGAAGAAAGGTAGGCAGCAAGACCCTCCTACTTCTCATCACTGATATTACATCATAATGACCTGGTTTAATGTTGATATTGTGTTAAACTGAGCTGTTTAAAAGGTGATATTTTATCATTATATGCTTTTTTAAAGGTGAGTTTGGTGTCTGGAGTTTAAGTCTACAAGTGACTCCAGTGTTGAGTTGTGTTTTTGTTTAACTTTAAGTGACCATTTGTGTAGTTATAGAAAAAGACAGCCGACTTTCTGGGAATCATAAGAAGATATCCTCAAACATTTAAGCATTTTAATACAGACCTTTTAAGCATTTTTAAAATCTTCAAACATGACTCTGTTCTATTTTTACACAAGTGATAGACTGTTAATAACATTGTCTAATGTTGCTACCAGTATGAGAGCACGACTGCTAATCATTGTTTATTATTACTGTTGTTATTATTATTTAT
>CM059277.1:1010998-1015998 GCA_030347295.1 Setipinna tenuifilis
ACGCACACACACACACACACACACATACTTACACACATGCACGCACACACACACACACACACATACACACACAGGCACACTCTTACACACACGTGCACACACACACACACACACACACACACACACACACACACACACACTGATGGAATGATGTGTTATTGTTGACATCTAGCTCAGACACACAGCCAATAGCATGTGATGGCCTCTTGTCCAATCAAACGAGCCCATAGCAGGTGATGGCCTACTGACCAATCACAGAAGGCTAAAACAAGGCAACTCGTTTCACACTTACAAAGTGCACTATGTGGTTAACCCTTCCTAGTGCACTCCATAGTGTAGAGTGGGCATGTCAGACACGCTTTACAGCAGGGCAGCTGCAGTGCTCCCCCTGGTGGATGGACAGTGCAGTGACCATGACTTATGATCTTATGGTCTCAGTAAAATGACCATCATCTGCCTTTGGATTGTCACACCTCCACTGATATGCATGTCATTAGCCATTAATCTGTAAATAGGACACACACACACACACACACTCACACACACACTCACACACACATACACACACACACACACACACACACACACACACACTAATGCTGGTGTCTTGTCTGCAGAGGGTGTTTGGCGGCGTCATATGCTCCTCCTCCTCCTCTGGTTATGGGCGGAGTCTGTCTCTCTCCGCCTACCCCTCGCGTCGCTATGGTGACGGGGACTCCAGCAGCAGTGTGGAGCGGCGGAGGAAGAGAGGGGGGGAGGGAGGGGACGGAGGGGGAGGGGGAGGGGCGGTGGCGTTTGCGGGGGCGTCGGCCGTGGGCTTGGGGGCGTGTCCGTCTCGCGGGGGGGCGGCGACCGTGGTGACGAGTGTTGTCCGTCCGGTGGTGAGCACGCCCATCCCCATCGCCAGCAAGCCCCGAGACGGCCCCTCCCACAGCCCCAAGGCCCCTCCCCCTCCCACACAGCAGCTCTTCATTGGACAGGCCACAGCAGGAGGGGCGGGCTACTCCTCGGCTCCTCCCACCGCCGTAGGAAGCGCGGGGCTGCCAGGGGGCGTGGTCACCAACCTCGTGGTGGGAGGGGCGTTCCAGACGCAGCCGGCCGTGCAGCTGATTGGCCCATCCCAGAGCTCTGGCCACACCCAGGCCAACGGGCCCGCCCCCCTCTCCCTGCTGCAGCCCCAGGTGCTGCCGGCCTCTCTGGCCCCCCCTGGTGGGGGTAAGGCGCTACCGCAGGTGCAGTACATCCTGCCCACGCTGCCCCCCCGCCCACCCAAAGAGCCCCTCCCCTCAGCTGCCAAACCAGCCAACCAGTGTCTTCACCCTTCCCACGGCCCCGCCCACACATGTCTCGCTGCCCAATGGCAAGCAGGCGGGCGTGGCATCGGTGGCAGGTTACGCCTCCAGCCCAGCTGTGGGAGTGGTCAACCCGGGGCCAGGAGGTGAGAGACACACACACACACACACACTCATACACTCTCACTCTCACACACACTCACACACACACACACACACACACACAGTACTTCTATACTTTGTAACACACACACACCTTGATGTATTACAGACATTGACCTATGAGACACTGATAAAGCCTTGACCACAGTGTTGACACACTCACACACACACTCCTACACACACTGAATGTGGTCCTGTGCTCCACTTTATCCACAGTGCAAACACAGTCCCAAGTCTTGCAGGGCAAGATGATTGTTCCCATGGCGACAGTAAGGACAGCACAGGCTCCATCCCAACCCTCATTTCCTCTCGTGGCCCCTCCTCTTCCTGTGCAGAATGGAGCTCAAACAGGAAGTAAGGTGAGTAAGAGCCCTAAGCCCCTCCCCCTGCCATCCACATCTCAGCTAACTTCTGTAAGGGCTTAATGTCCTCAGGCGTAGTATATGCTCCTGTGTGTGTGTGTGTGTGTGTGTGTGTGTGTGTGTGAGAGATAGGGTAAACCTGGTTTATGCGCCCCTGTGTGTATAGGTCTGTTTGTGTGAGACGGGAAGCCTGGTGTACGTTCCTGTGTGTATATATATGTGTGTGTGTGTGTGTGTGTGTGTGTGTGTGTGTGTGTGTGTGTGTGCGCGCGTGTGCGTGTGTGTGTTAAGAGGATTGATGAGGGTGTATGTGTGTGTGCATGCATGCGTGTGTGGATGTGTGTGCGTGCGTGTGTGTGTGTGTGTGTTTGTGAAGAGGATTGATGAAGGTGTAGGACAAAGCTATGTGGATTTGACTCAGAAGCATAACTCAGCCTACAGTCAGGAATATGTGTGTGTGTGTGTGTGTGTGTGTGTGTGTGTGTGTTGGTCAAGAACACTCAAAGCTCCAGGTGTATATGTCAGTGTGCGTAGGTAGATTAAGTTCATAGCTAAAGCTTTGCGTGTGTGTGTGTGTGTGTGTGTGTGTGTGTGTGTGTGTGTGTGCTGTTTTTAGATCATCCAGATCGCTCCGATGCCTGTGGTCCAATCGCAGCTCCCCTCAGGAGGAGCAGTGCATTCTGGGAGCCCCTTCCCCGTTTCCATGGGAACTGCTGCAGTGGTCACCCCAGGGTCCACCCCTTCACAAACCGTGCTGCTGCCCCCTCCTCCCACCAGGTAAGACACACACACACACACACACACACATACACAGGCATGCACACACACACACACACACACACACACACACAGGCATGCACACACACACACACACGCACACATACACACACACACACACACACACACACACACACACACACAGTGCTGCTGGCTGTAAGTGTAAATGAATATGCCCACTGTAAATGATTATGGCCAATGTAAATGAATATAAGTGATTATGCTTATTGTGAATTACTATGCGGACTGTAAGTGATTATGCCTCCTCTAAATCACTATGCCTACTGTAAACCACTATGATTACTGTAAATGACTGTGCTTACTGTAAGTAACTGTGCTTACTGTAAATGGCTGCCCACTGTAAGTAACTGTGCTTAGTGTAAATGACTGCCCACTGTAAGTGACTGCTTACACACAGGCATGCACACACACACACACACACACAGGCATGCACACACACACACACACACACACACACACACACACACACACACACACACACACACACATACTGTAAGTGACTGTGCTTAGTGTAAATGACTGCCCACTGTAAGTGACTGCTTACACACAGGCATGCACACACACACACACACACACAGGCATGCACACACACACACACACACACACACACACACACACACACACACACACACACACACATACTGTAAGTGACTGTGCTTAGTGTAAATGACTGCCCACTGTAAGTGACTGCTTACACACAGGCATGCACACACACACACACACACACAGGCATGCACACACACACACACACACACACACACACACACACACACACACACACACACACACACACACACACACATACTGTAAGTAACTGTGCTTAGTGTAAGTGACTGCCTACTGTGGCGTGTGGAGTGCTGTGGGCTCTGCTGTATGGTGATGGGGATGTTGAATAGGTTACTGAGGAGGGAATGTGCCGTTAAAGGTGTGTGTGCGTGTGTGTGCGTGTGTGCGTGTGTGTGTGTGCGTGTGTGTGCGTGTGTGTGCGTGCGTGTGTGTGCGTGTGTGTGCGTGTGTGTGTGTGTGTGTGCGTGTGCGTGCGTGTGTGTCCAGGATCGCATATGTCCAGTCCACCCCAGGTGTTGCGTCTCCTCTGCCACTGGTATCCACGACGACCAGCTCCGCCCAGCCAGCCCCGCCCCCCCCAGCCTCTGCGTATGTGCCGTCGCCCCTGGCAACACTCGGATTCGCCGCCGTCACGCCCCCCGGACAGACACTCGTGCAACCACTGGTCTCAGGTCAGTCCCACACACACACACACACACACACACACACACACACACACACATTTGCAAACAGACTCATACACAAACACACATTTACATACATTTACATATAGACTCACACACACACACACACACACAGTCAGTGTTGCTGTATTGGGAGTGCTGAGTGTGTGTAGGCCAGCTGGTGTGATGGCCAAGCAGAGACTCTGAGTGCTGATCCTCGTCCTCATGAGTCAGAGCAGCAGTATCGCCCCCTGCAGGAGCGGAGTATTACTGACCACCCTCTACAGACATGAGATAGGGAATGACCTTTCGCTTGTTTATATTAAAATGTTAAACTTCACACTGTACTTACTCAAGCCCACAGCAAACACACGCCACACGTGTAGCCACAGTTTGAGGTTTCCAAAGTACACTCACATAATAGGTAGATATATAGTGTTTGTAGTTTAGATTACTGTAACTATGTTATGTAAAGATAATTTCCAATTCTCTAATTCTGTTTCTGCATTTTCTTTTTCCTCTTCCTGTTCTTTCTCTCTCTTTCTCCCTCTTTCCCTCTCCTGCTCACTCTCTTTCTCTCTCCCATTCTCCCTCTCTCTCTCCCTTCCTCTATCTCTCTCTCCCTCTCTCTCTCTATCCCTCTCTCCCTCTCTCCATCTCTCTCTCCATCTCTCTCTCTATCCCTCTCTCTCCATCCCTCTCCCTCCCTCCCTCTCTCTCTCCATCTATCCCTCTCTATCCCTCCCTCCATCTCTCTCTCCCTCTATCCCTCTCTCCCTCTCTCTCTCTATCTCTCTATCCCTCTCTCCAGGTCAGCCCCCCCTGTTGGCCCCAGCCCCCCCCTCTAGTGGAGCTCCCCTCTCCTCTGTCCCTGCCCCCCCCTCGGTCACTGGGGGACAGATCGTCACGGCCATCTACCCCCCCACCAGCGTCACCCTGGCAACGGGGGTCGTCTCCGTGGCAACCGTGCCCCCCAGCGTGGTGTACACCGTGGCCAGCCCCCCCAGCCTGTCGCCCCAGCTCCTGGCCAAACACACACACGCACACACACACACACACACACCCTCTCCCTCACACATACACCCCCACACACCCCCCCAGCCAGACCGACACACACACGCACACTCACACTCACACACACCCCTAGACCGACAGAC
>CM059277.1:1020998-1025998 GCA_030347295.1 Setipinna tenuifilis
TGCTCTCTCACTCTCTTCTAAAAATAACTATCTTTCTCTCTCTCTCTCTCTCTTTCTCTCATTCTCCTCTTCTAAAGATAACCGTTCTTTCGCTCTCCTCTTCTGGAGATAATTGCTTCATCTCTCTCTTCCTCTCTCTCCTCTTCTGGAGATAATTGCTTCATCTCTCTCTCCCTCTCTCCTCTTCTGGAGATAATTGCTTCATCCCTCTCTCCCTCTCTCCTCTTCTGGAGATAACTGCTCCCTCGCTTTCTCTCCTTCTGTGATGTAGTGCATTTAATCTGCCTTTCCTGCACCAGACCCCACTCTTTCATTTATTTGGTGGGCACATACACACATATACACACACACACACACACACACACACACACACACACACACACACACACACACCCATACACCCCCCCCCCCCCCCACACACACACACACACCCATACACCCCCCCCCACACACACACACACACATACACCCCGCCCATGCACATACACTCTTTCATTTATTTGGTGGGCACATACACACACACACACCCATACACACACACACACATACATCCATATACACCCCCCCATCCTCCACACACACATACATCCATACACAACCCCCTACCCCCATATACGCGCATACACACATGATTCTCTCACCACCCCCCACCCCACACACACACTTCTCCGTCTTCCCCCCTCTCTAGAGATCAGACAATACAACACACACACACACACACACACACACACACACTCACACACACACACACTTTTCTGCCCCTTTGGCATCAGTCTTCCCCTGTAGAATCCAGAGTGATTCCTTTAAGCACTGAGACCCCCCCCCTACACACACACACACACACACACACATTCAGATAGACATCCCAACACTTGGACAGACACACACAAACATAACATGAGAAAACACCTATACACACCTGCACAATGTTACTCAACAGACACACAGACACAAGCAAGCACACAAGCAAGGACACACACACACACACACACACATACACAAGCAGACACATGCAAGCACACACACACACACACACACACACACAAGCAGACACATGCAAGCACACACACACACACACACACAAGCAGACACATGCAAACACACACACACAAGCAGACACAAGCACACACTCTTCTGCCCCCCTGATCTCTCTTCCTCTCTACAGCTGTCACTATGGCATCATTTCTGGGGGTGGGGGGGCTGTGTGTTGTGGAACTGTTGAGGGGGGGGGGGGGGGGGGGGGCAGAGGGGGGGTCTGGCTGTGTGTTAGTTGTGGAACTGTGGACTTGCTTGTGTTGTACATACTATAGAGCCCCGAGACCCCGCCCCCCATGCTCTCCTGCTTCTCTGATTGGTCCAGTCCCTGCTACAGGCGGCCCAGCTATCCAATGGAGGATCAAGGAATAATGAATATGAATATTAAGTTTGTGTTACTCCTCGTTTACCAGTGAAGTATGCAAGACAGACATTTCTATCAATAACTGCTACATTTGTATCTGTAACTTTCAGTATACAAATAAATTAGACGTTCCAATGTCATATGTAAACCTCTCCGTTCCTGTCTCAGTGAAGATTCCAGATTACCTCTGCTGCGCGTGTGTGTGTGTGTGTGTGAGAGAGAGAGAGAGAGAGAGAGAGAGAGAGAGATAACTAGTGTAATGGCACATTTCCTCAATGACTTAAGTCGATTGTACAACTTCAGACTAAAAGCATGTGTAATATTTGTGGTGAGTAATCAATTATACAAAACATCTTTGAGCTTCAGGCTAAGTACTGATGAAATGGCTATTCTAGTTTTATATTAGGCCTACACCAACATCATTGTCATTGTGTACAAGCCAGTGACACAGTTAGCGCCTTAGCAGAAGGGCAAAAGAGTAGTATTTTAAACAGCAAGTGCAGTTGCAGCAGTAGGAATGGAAATGCTGAATATCTTAAGGACTTCACAGGCTAATGACAGGGGAAACGGCAGCGTGTAGTCAATATGCTGTATGGGCCTCTTCATTCCCTTGTAGACAGTGGCCGGATATTGACACCAACAGATGAAATCTCCGCATTTGCACATAATTCATGACTACTGCCTCTCCTCCTATTCTGCCCGATGGTTCATGTTCCTCAGTCGACTTCTATGGACTTTCCTCATGGCGGCAACGACGACAAACTTCTGCAAGGTACTGTGTGTAAGAACTGTTTTACTAATGAACGATGTGTGCACTTACAACGTTCTCAGTGCCCCGTCTTGAATGCCAAGGCCTTTGTTATACTACCATTGGAGTGTAGAGTTTGTTCGAGCTGTTTTAATGGTTTAAAAATAGCATACTCTTCATGCTTTCGCTATGCCCTTAGCACTACCATTGTTAGCCTTCTAGGCCAAAACGGTAAAAAAAAAAAAAAAATAATAATAATAGTGACGTTCTAAATGCAACAGGTTAGCACAATTTAGCTCATTAGCAAACATACCAACTCGGTATGATGTTTTAACCAACATGCCAGTTTTCATTTTACACTTAAGTTTTCCCTTAAAGGACAGGGGTCTGGTCAATGCATCACACACACACATTCATTAGCCAGAGGCAAACTTTATTTACAAAACACACAGAAAAAAAAAACAGAAAAATCATTTCCCAACCAGACTGTACAGTAAAATTATAAATTACAAATGAATCTGTGTGTGTGTGTGTTACAAGTCCAAATAAATGTTTGCTCGTGTGCCCAGAAGTACTCAAGTCTTTTAGCTTTATACATGAGACCTGTGCAGTTCTATCATCAATCACACACACACACCTGTGTGTGGTCTAATTTTGGACATTTGTGTGTGTGTGTGTGTGTGTGTGTGTGTACAGCGATGGAGCAATGGCGTCCACCTCCAGACTGTCCTCCAGTGCGGTGTGGTAGATCTGCAGGGCCTGTGTGTGTGTGTGTGTGTGTGTTAGAGTAACTGCAGGCTGTCCACTGCGATGGTGTCCACCCCTATGCTGCCCTCTAGAGCGCTGTGGTAGATCTGCAGGGCCTGTGTGTGTGTGTGTGTGTGTGTGTGTGTTAGAGTAGCTGCAGGCTGTCCACTGCGATGGTGTCCACCCCTATGCTGCCCTCCAGAGCGCTGTGGTAGATCTGCAGGGCCTGGGCCAGAGGCAGCGCCCCCCCCTCACTGCTCTCGATGATGGCGATCGTCTCCCCAAACTCATTACACATGATGGTGGGGGTGCCCTGGGGGGTGGGGGGACATCACAGTGTTAGTGGATACATCAGTAAAGGCATACATGACCCCCCCACCATACACACACACAGGCACATGCACAGGCACACACACTCTTACCCTCCCAGACACATCCTTATGTAAGCCTCCTCACACACACACACACTCAAACCCCTCATACTGACACACACACATTCACCACAACACCCCCACCTACACGACCCACCTATACACTTACCTACATACTCCTGCACACACACACCCCCCCCCACCCCCGCCATACACACACACATCTTTACACCCCTTCCCCCCCATGTCCTACCTGTGCCAGGTCGGCGGTCTGTATCTGTATGAGCTGCGGCTGTCCTAGTGCCCCCTCCTGGCAGAGAGCGGGTACTGCGGCCGACAGCTCCACACAGGCACCGTCCAGCAGGGCCACCGCCGCGCCAGTCTCCCCTGGGTCCTCGTGCCCGCCCCCCGCGGCCGCCTCTGCCTCCTCCTGCGTGTGTGTGTGTATCTGTGTCTGTGTGTGTGCCTGCTGTGCGCGGGCGTGGATCTTCTGGTGGCTGCGCAGGTTGGACACGGTCTTGAAGGCCTTGCCGCAGTGGCACGCGTGCGGCCGCTCCCCGGTGTGGGTGCGGCGGTGTTCGGCCAGGTGCATGCTCTGCACGAAGCCCTTGCCGCAGGTGTCGCAGCGGAACGGCCGCTCGCCCGAGTGTGTGCGCAGGTGCTCGCGCAGGTGTGTGTTCTGCCGGAAGCGTTTGCCACACACACCGCAGGGGTACGGCCGCTCTCCCGTGTGCACACGCCCATGCAGCGCCAGGCTGGAGGCGGAGACAAACTGCTTACCGCACACGCCGCATGGGTAACCACGCCCACCACCGCGCCCAGGCCCCGCCCCCTGACCTGAGCCCGCCCCCACATGGCTCAGCCAATGCAGACGCAGGTTGGAGGCGGAGTTTAGCCGCTTCCCGCACACCTCGCAGTCCAGAGAGGGGCGGGGCGAGGAGGAGGGGGAGGAGTCTTGGCCAGAGTGGGCGTCGGCCTTCTTACCCTGTAGCCCTTCCCCTTGGGGTGTGGCCATCACAACACCCCCCTGCATAGAGTCTGAGAGAGTGGGGTCAGTGGCGTTCACCCCTGAGACGGTGGGGTCAGTAGCATTGCCCCCCCCAACGCCCCCCCCGGCCCCCGGGTGCTGTGCGAGGCAGTGCAGGTCCCTGAGGCGCTTGCGGAGGAAGCCCTGGGGGCAGAGGGGGCAGGGGTAGGGTGGCGCCCCCTGGTGGTGGGCGTAGCGGTGTGCGGCGAGCTTGGCGGGGCGCAGGAAGGTGGCGGGGCAGTCTGGGCAGGGGTGGGGGGGCGCGGGGGCGTGCAGGAGCTGGTGCTGCCGCAGGTTGGAGGCCTGGCTGAAGGCGCGGGGGCACTGGGGGCAGCGGTGGGGCCGGGCGCCGGTGTGTGTGAGCGCGTGGCGAGACAGGTTGGCCAGCGAGGAGAAGGTCTTGCCGCAGTCGCTGCACTGGAAGGGCCGCTCCCCCGTGTGTGTGCGCAGGTGGTTGCGCACGTGCACCTGCTTCTTGAAGGCCTTGCCACACACTCCGCAGCGGAACACACGCTCACACACGTGCACCGTACGGCGGTGACGCACCAGACGCAGCTGAGACGGGAACGCCTTACCGCACGTCGGGCACGAGAACGCCAACGCCTGCTGCTGCTGACCATCGGAACCTTCTGGAAGCCTCTTGGTCTCCGCGGTAACGGCACCCCCGCTCTCCGCCCCCCCCTGTGCTGCCGTCTCCTCCCCTGGGGG
>CM059277.1:1035998-1038498 GCA_030347295.1 Setipinna tenuifilis
CTCTCTCTCTCTCTCTCCCTCCTTCTCTCTCTACCATCCCCATCATCTACGTCAAGGTAACAAGGTCCCTCTTTCCTCTCTCTCTCCCCCTCTTTCCTCTATCTCTCTCTTTTCTCAGGGGTAGAGTGTTAGGTGTAGGGTCTTGGAGCTCTGAAAGTCAGGAGTCTTAACCAGCAGTCAGAATTTTTGCCTTATTCAACATCCCTCTTTCCCTTCATCTTTCTTTTCCACCCCTCTCTCTTCCTTCTTTCTACTTCTCTATCCTCCTCTCTCTGTCTCCTCCTCTGTCTCCTTGTCCTCTGCTCCTCTATTCTCCTCTATCCTCTGTCCTCTCTCTCCTCCTCCTCTCTCTCATTCTCTCCTCCTCTCCTCTCCTCTCTCTCTCTCTCTCTCACCCCCTCTCTCTCTCTCACCCTCTCTATCTCTCCCTCTCTCCTCCTTCCCTCTCTCTCTCTCTCTCTCTCTCACCCTCTCTCTCTCTCTCTCTCTCTCTCTCTATCTCTCCCTCTCTCCTCCTCTCTCTATCTCTCACCCTCTCACCCTCTCCCTCTCTATCTCTCACCCTCTCACCCTCTCCCTCTCCCTCTGTCTCTCTCCGTAGGTGTACATGTATCAGCTGTTCCGGAGTCTGGCGTATATCCATTCCCAGGGCGTGTGCCACCGAGACATCAAGCCACAGAACCTGCTGGTGGACCCCGACACCGCCATACTCAAGCTCTGCGACTTCGGCAGGTAAGGACTCCTGTGTGTGTGTGTGTTTGTGTGTGTGTGTGCGCGTGTGTGTGTGTACACTGGTGGACCCCGACATCGCCATACTCAAGCTCTGTGACTTCAGCAGGTAAGGAGTGTGTGTGTGTGTGTGTGTGTGTGTGTGTGTGTGTGTGTGTGTGTGTGTGTACGTGTACACTGGTGGACCCCGACACCGCCATACTCAAGCTCTGCGACTTCGGCAGGTAGGGACTCCTGTGTGTGTGTGTGTGTGTGTGTGTGTGTGTGTGTGTGTACACACTGGTGGACCCTGACACCGCCGTACTCAAGCTCTGTGACTTCGGGCAGGTAAGGACTCTGTGTGTGTGTGTGTGTGTTTGTGTATGTATTTATGTATCCATATGTGTGTATGTATTTATGTATCCATATGTGTGTGTGTGTGTGTGTGTGTACAGTGCGAAGCAGCTGGTTCGTGGGGAGCCCAACGTGTCGTACATCTGCTCCCGCTACTACCGCGCCCCCGAGCTCATCTTCGGGGCCACCGACTACACCGCCAACATCGACATCTGGTCCGCAGGGTGCGTCCTCGCCGAGCTGCTCCTGGGACAGCCCATCTTCCCCGGGGACAGCGGCGTCGACCAGCTAGTGGAGATCATCAAGGTACACACACACACACACACACACACACACACACAGCCCATCTTCCCTGGAGACAGTAGCGTCGACCAAGTCGTGGAGATCATCAAGGTTCATACACACATATGAATACAACACTGAGAATCTTTGTGTGTGTGCGTGTGTGCATGTGTATGCACGCAAGCGTTGACTAATGAGAGGTTGTCTGTCTCAGGTATTGGGGACCCCCACAAGAGAGCAGATACGAGAGATGAACCCCAACTACACAGAGTTCAAGTTCCCCCAGATAAAAGCCCACCCCTGGACCAAGGTATACCTCACTGCATAGCACTATGACACATTATAACCCATTATAACACATTATAACACACTACATAGCATTATTACACAATATAACACACTGCATAGCATTATTACACAATATAACACATTATAACACATTATAATACATTATAACACACTATAACACTGTAACACACCATAGCATATTATTACACACTATCATGCATTATAACCCTCAGTAACACCTCATATCGATCTATGATGTATAACATCAAACATTATAAGCCTCTAAAAGACATTTTGCCGCTCTAACACCATCACACTATATAATTACACTCCCACACATTATAACCCTCTATAATGCATCACAGCACACTATAGCGTGTAACACTTATTACACTCATATAACACATCACAGCACATTATAAGCCTCTATAACACATTTTACCACTCTAACACCATCACACACTATATTACATTGTAACACTATTACACATTATAACCCTCTGTAATGCCTCATAGCACTATATAGCATGTTATAACACTCATACAACACATCATAGCACATGATAAGCCTCTATAACACATTTATAGCACACTCTAACATATTATAGCACATTATTTTAGCACTATCACACACTATAACACTTTATAACAAACTATAACACTCTACCACACATTGTAAAGCATTATAACACTCTATAACATAATGTAACACATCATAGCACACTAACATGTTATAACACCCTACAAGGCCCTGTAATGCACACTATGACACTGTGACTCACTCTAACATTCTGCTCACTAACAAACGTCTTCAAGCTACTGACAGAAGTGCAGTTGCTTACAACTTAATAACATGACCTGGATGAAT
>CM059277.1:1043498-1045998 GCA_030347295.1 Setipinna tenuifilis
GTTGGGCTTTTAGGAGTCTCCCAGTCCAGGACTCACCTGGAGGGGGGGAGGGGAGGGGAGGGGGGGAGAATCTGTGTTTCTGTTTGTTGCTATAAATAATTAAACTCATTAATAAAGTGCTGAAATCTCCGTTTCTGTTCGACTACACACACATGCACCCACACGTCTGTTTCTGTACCAACACACATGTACACACACATGCCTGATTCTGTTAGACAACACACACATGTACACACACATGCCTGATTCTGTTAGACAACACACACATGTACACACAAATACCCTTGGGCATGGAGGTCAGCTTCTTTACCAAGTTATGATTGCCCTCTCTCACATACATACATACACACACACACACACACACACACACACCTGTCCTATGATGTCTATGACGGTAAAGTACTTGTGCAAAAATGTTATGATGAGATGGAGTCTAATCTGACCTTGCATAGTTCAACCACATTGCTGCTTCTTGCTCACAAAAGTGTGTTTGTGTGTGTGCTGCTCACACATTATGTGTGCAAGTGTGTCATGTTTTAGAACAAGTTCCTCAGAACAACATCCATTTTAAGCATTTCACAAAATGTCCCCACATGACACTGCAGAAAAAGACTAATTTTAATGTCCTCTGCTCCAGCAAAGCTGTCTGTCTGAATAGCAGACACTGTCTGTCTCATCAGCTGTTTCTTGACATGATATAAACAACCACAGTTGACCCCCAGTAGTTTTTTTATTCTTAGCGAATAGACTAAAACCAAGACACATGTCCATATGGAAGGCCTTTAGCCATAAGCCCTCACTAAATATGAATATGTTGCATGCCACCTTCTGCTGTTAAATTGTAGTGTCACATAAACAGTTTTTATTGCACTTGACTGAACCAGGAGCACGAAACTCTCACCTGCCCAATGAAACACGTACAGTAGTGAGTGTGAGATCATGTGCACCTGGCAGACCATGCCAGTCCTGCTTTATAGTTACAGACTCCACAACAATTAGAGTTAATGCAGTGCCTGTATGTGTGCATGGGTTTAAGTTACTAGATCATTCTGCGTAAAGATCCTCTAGCTGAATCATTCTGCGTAAAGATCCTCTAGCTGAATCATTCTGCGTAAAGATCCTCCAGCTGAAACGTGCTGAACAGAAGCTGGCAGCTAAGGTAAGTAGCTCTGTAAGGCCAACCCAAAGACAGGTAGATCACCTACTTAGTGAAGTCACCTGTGTTAGAAGGAAAACGTTGCAGGGTTTTTACTTTCTGAACCCGTGATTGACACCTCTGGCTCTGAGTAGGCCTGAGCCCCAAGCAAATTCAGTGTTTGGTGTCATGTGACGTAGCCCATGTGCAAGCCCGTGCCTGTGCCTGTGCAGAGGCTGCTGGCACTATGGATGGATGTTTAGGCTCCTCAGCCTTCTTCACAGCTGAGCAAAGTACAGCGGCGTACCTCCTGCACCAGAGAAGCAGAGAGAGGGAACTTGCCAACTATGAGGAAAATGATCAACTATGAGGGTCAAACACACAGCTGGGCACACCATCCACATCAAGGTAAGCTCTGCTCCAAGGAAAAGCATTATAATAGATATATAGAGAGGGCAGTTTTGAATGATGGAGGACTAGTAGTAAAAATAATTAAAGTGACTTTATTGAAAGGTGACTGGAAAAAAAAGGAAGCCCACATCAACAACAGCACAGTTTTAGTTATTTCTGTCAATTTATAGTTTGTAATTTTGTGTAATTACAGACATTCACACATAATAGTAATGCAAAAGTGAAGCTAAGGCCTTGTGATATTAATATGCTATAGCTGTCTATACTAGTTTATTAAACAATCTTAAACTACAAGGATGTAGGTCTATCCATAGCATATGGTCACTGTTCCATTCAAGCATCCAACTTAATGTAATGGAGTTAGCCTTTGTATTTCAACTGTGTCCTTAAAATGTCGGCTTTATTACTTAAATTCAAAATCAGAGACTACTCGATTTTTTCCTCTTAATGTTGATGTACTACTACTGGTTCCTGTTTAAACTGTGAAGAATTTCATCTGTCAACTGTCAGTAGTAGTTCAAGCGCTGGGTGGACTATACTTGAACACCATTGGTCGCTCTAAATTCATGGTAAGCCAATCAAACAACGCTTTATTCAGAGGCACACTAAAACTGTATGCTGTCCTTTTCGGTTGAAAGGCCTTAAACGGTGAGTTGGCTAAAATATGGTTATTTTTATTATTATTTTATTCAAACTTGAAGGTACTGTGACGATTAATTCCTAAAAGTGCCACGGGTACGCGGAGTCTCAGATGGGGGAGACATTTAGCATCTAGGTTAGGCGCGGGCGGCCATAACACCACCGAAGAAGTTCACGGCTCCCTTCTTCTTCGCTTTTGACGCTATCCGAGTAACAGAACCACCACCTTCCACAGGCATAGCGCTCATCTGCGGCAAAAAATATTTTGACAGTAGTAGAGAACAGTTAGCAGCTCGCTCACATGACTGTGAAATA
>CM059277.1:1050998-1058498 GCA_030347295.1 Setipinna tenuifilis
CACACCGCCGCACTCAACACAGCCTCAGGGAGGCCCCACACCGCTGCCAGGTGAGGGGGGGAGAGGGGTGTGTGTCTGTGTGTGTGTGTGTGTGTGTGTGTGTGCGTGCGTGCTCGTGCTAAAGGGTGGTTTGTATGAAAGGGTGGTGTATGTGTTAAAGTGGTGTGTGTGTGTGTAAAAGAATAGTGAAAAAGGTGTGTGTGTGGGTGTGTGTGAAAGAATGGTGTGTGTGTGTGTAAAAGAGTGGTGTGTGTTAAAGTGGTGTGTATGTGTGAAAGAGTGGGGTGTGTGTGTGTGTGTGTGAAAGAGTGGTGTGTCAAAGACTTTTATTCCTTTTATTGCTAGTTATATTTTATTTGACTTTAGTATACATCTCTGCTCCATGTGTGCTTTTACTATGTTATTATTATTGACCTTGACCTTATTATTTTGACCTTGTGTGTGTGACAGAGCTCAGCCCCAGCTGGCTGTATTGTCAAGGTGGATGTGAAATAGCTCGGGCCCAATTTAAACTGTGTGTGTAAATAAATGTTCCTTCCTCTTCCCTCCTGGCCAGGTGTGTGGAGAGGGCTTCCTCAACACCTCTGCTCCATGTGTGCTTTTACTGTTTTATTATATATTATTATTATATGTGTATATTTGCTTCCCTGCTGTCCAGGTGTGTGGAGAGGGCTTCCTGAACACCACCCTGTTCCTGTACCACCGCAAGCAGCACCCCCAGCCCCACCCAGCCCAGGCCCCCCACCCCAGGAGCCCCCCCGCGGGCACACACACCCCCCTGCTGCCCCTACACACACAGGTACAGGTGCTGCTGGAGGAGGAGCCTCATGGCCAGGGCCTGCTGCTATTGGCTGCCGCCGGGGAGGAGCAGAGCCTGGGCCTGGCTCCCTTGGCCCCGCCCTCCACGGAGGACACACCCACCGACGGGGAAGTGGTGTACATGGAGACCGAAGCCACGCCCAGCATCGAGCAGGTCACGCCCACTGAGTCAGAAATCGTGTACATGGACACAGAGACCACGCCCACTGATGAGCATGACACGCCCAGCGGAGCAGAAGCTGTGTACATCGAAACCGTAGCCACACCCATTCCGGAAGAGGCCACACCGATTGAGACGGAAGCCACACCCACTGATGAAGAGGCCACACTCGCCGTGTACACAGAGACACTCGCCACGGCAACCACGCATGAGGCCAATGCAGATGATCATCAGACCACACCCACCGATAATCAGACCACACCCACTGACACCCAGACCAATCAGCTTGAAGAGGGGGTGGAGGTGAAGGAGGAAGAGGAGGAGGCTGAGAGGAAGAGGGGGGCGGAGCAGACTGAGGAAGAGGAGGAGGGTAATAAGGAGGAGGAGGAGGAGTCTGGGGGGGGTGAGGTCCACCGGTTCCTGTGTCTGTCGTGCGGTTCCTCGTTCCCCAGCCAGAGGGCGCTGCAGAGCCACTGCGAGGCGCGTCACGGCAGCAAGGGGGCGCTGAAGAGCTGTGAGGTGTGTGGCCAGGAGTTCATGAGCACCACACAGTACCTCTACCACCGCAAGGAGCACCGCAGCGCACACACACCCTCACACACCGCCCCGGGCCCGCTCACGCCACAACACACCAGCCACCAGCTCACAGGTCAGCAACACTCTACGTGTGTGTGTGTGTGTGTGTGTGTGTGTGTTTGTGGATTTACCTGCTTCAGTTAATTAGAGTAAGAGTAACTGTCTGTGTGAGAAGAGATAAATATATGTGTGTTTTGTGTAAGTGTGTGTGTGTGTGTTGAGAGAGATAGGAGGGGAACGCTTTCTATCAAGTATGTGTGGGCTGTGTCAGTAAGTAATGGCTGTGATAAGTGTGTGTTGCCTGTGTCAGTAGGTGATGGCTGTGATAAGTGTGTGTTGCCTGTGTCAGTAGGTGATGGCTGTGTGTGATAAGTGTGTGTGTTGAGTGTCAGTAGGTAATGGCTGTGTGTGATAAGTGTGTGTGTTGGGTGTCAGTAGGTAATGTCTTGTCCTTGTGTCTTGTCTCCCTCATCAGAAGGTTCCGGAGTGGCGTCCTGCACTGAGATCAGCGTGGATCTCCCAGAAGTCTCTGCCGGTGTTCCTCTGATCCCATTCGCCCTCCCCAACGCCAGCACCGCCCCCTTCCCCTCCTCCTCTGACTCCCCATTGGCTAGCGACCCCATCCCCCCGCCCCCCGCCCAGCTGTCGCGTGATTGGTCGAGGGCCGCCCTGCCCCACCGCTGCCCCCACTGCGGGCGCTCCTTCACGCGTCGGTCCCTCCTGCGCGCCCACGTGAGCAGCCACACGGGGCAGAAGCTGTTCCGCTGCCCCCTCTGCCCCAAGGCCTTCTCCAGCCCGGCCAACCTGCTGCGGCACAGCCAGACGCACGCGCCCCCCCACGCCCACGCACACCTGCGGCCCCACCGCTGCCACGTCTGCGCCAAGGACTTCAGCCTGCCCGCCACGCTCAAGAGACACCTGCTCACACACGCCCGCCCCGGAGCCTTCCGCCGCCGCCGACACACACACACGCACGCGCACACACACACGCTCAGGGGCGCCCAGCACGGGGACGACAGCGACGGACCACACCTGCACACCTGCCCAGACTGCCCCGCCAGCTTCAAGATGCACACACAGCTGCAGAAACACAGGTGTGTGTACGTGTGTGTGTGTGTCTGTGTGTGTATGCGTGTCAGTGTCTGTGTACTGTGTCAGGGTAGCAGGCTGGTTCACCATGATATAATGTAGTCACCTATGCAGGCTAGTTAGCACGCTAGTTAGCAGGCTACTTCACCACAACATAATGTAGTCACCTATGCAGGCTAGTTAGCATGCTAGTTAGCAAGCTAGTTCACCATAATATAATGTAGTCACCTATGCAGGCTAGTTAGCATGCTAGTTAGCAGGCTACTTCACCACAACATAATGTAGTCACCTATGCAGACTAGTTAGCACGCTAGTTAGCAGGCTACTTCACCACGACATAATGTAGTCACCTATGCAGGCTAGTTAGCATGCTAGTTAGCAGGCTAGTTCACCATAATATAATATAGTCACCTATGCAGGCTAGTTAGCACGCTAGTTAGCAGGCTACTTCACCACAACATAATGTAGTCACCTATGCAGGCTAGTTAGCAGGCTAGTCAGCAGGCTAGTTCACAATGATACAATTTGTGTGAGGTTAGCACGCTAGTTCATCATGATATAATGTAGTCACCTGTACAGGCTAGCTAGTTAGCACGCTAGTTTACAATGACATAACGTAGGCACCTGTGTGAGATTAGCAGGCTAGTTCATGATATAATGTAGGCTGTGGCTTACACATGAGTGTGGCTCATTCAGGTCCTGTAATGTTAACACAAATTACTTCCCTTTTGATCTCCTACTGATGTCACTCTCTCATTGTGTCTTCACACACACACACACACACACACACACACACATGCAGGCTGCTCCACAACAGTCATCCTTTCAACTGTGAGGTGTGTGGTGAAGCTTTCAAGCGCAGGAAGGACCTGGACCTTCACTCCCTCTCACACCAAGGTGAGACACACACACACACACACACACACTGTCTCACACTCTTCTCACACCAAGGTGACACACACAGCCTCTCACACACACTTTATTACCGCCTCACACACTTTTTACACATGCAGTGTTTCTCTTATACACACTCTAACACCCAGGTGGGACAACAACACATTCACTCATTCACACACACACACACAGTTACTCACATGCACTCAAGTATTAAAGCTGTTACACAACATCTAATATCTCTCTCCTCTCTCTGTCTCCATCTTTCTCTCTCTCCCTCTCATCCTCTTTTTCTCCCTCTCTATCTCTCCTCTCTCGCTCGCTCTCCCCCCCTCTCTCTTGCTTTCTCTCTCTCTCTCCCTCCCTCTCTCTATCTCTCCCCCTCTCCCTCTCTTCCCTCTTTCTCCCTCTTCCCCTTCTTCCCCCCTCTCTCTCTCCCTCCCCCCCCATGTGAGTAGAGCCCAAGACGTGCCCCCACTGCTCTGTCCAGTTCCTCAACCAGACGGTCCTCCAGGTGCATCTGCAGCGTTGCCCGGGCAACCAGGCTGTAGCGGAGGGCGAGGGTGGCGAGTCGGGCGGCGGGAGCGGGAGCGGGGGTGGCGGCGGTCGAGGGCGTGGTCAGGGGCGGGGCAAGGCGGGCGGTCAGCTGGAGTGTGAGATGTGCGGTCATCGCTGCCTGACGCAGGAGGGGCTGGAGCTGCACCGGCTCTCCCACACGGGCCAGACGCCTCTGCGCTGCCCCCTGGTGCCCTGTAGGAGGCGCTTCGCCACCAGCGCCGCCCTCGGGGAGCACGTGCTGGCACACTGCCAGGGCCTGCCGGGGAAGCAGCGCGCCCCCTCACGCTTCCGCTGCCAACACTGCGCCAAGGAGTTCGCCTACGCATCCACCTTCGCCGTGCACATGCGCATTCACACCGACGAGAGGCCCTTCGAGGTGAGCCCGCCCGCGTGTGTGTGAGGGATGTGTGTGTGGTGTGTGTGTGTGTGTGTGTTTAACGGTAAGAGTAAGTTCGCCTACGCCTCCACCTTCGCCGTGCACATGCGCATTCACACCGACGAGAGGCCCTTCGAGGTGAGCCGGCAGCGAGTGTGTGTGTGTGAGGTGTGTGTGAGCAGTGTGTGAGGTGTGTGTGTGTGTTTAACGGTAAGAGTGAGTTCGCCTACGCCTCCACCTTCGCCGTACACATGCGCATTCACACCGACGAGAGGCCCTTCGAGGTGAGCCGGCAGCGAGTGTGTGTGTGTGAGGTGTGTGTGAGCAGTGTGTGAGGTGTGTGTGTGTGTTTAACGGTAAGAGTGAGTTCGCCTACGCCTCCACCTTCGCCGTACACATGCGCATTCACACCGACGAGAGGCCCTTCGAGGTGAGCCGGCAGCGAGTGTGTGTGTGTGAGGTGTGTGTGAGCAGTGTGTGAGGTGTGTGTGTGTGTTTAACGGTAAGAGTGAGTTCGCCTACGCCTCCACCTTCGCCGTGCACATGCGCATACACACAGACGAGAGGCCCTTCGAGGTGAGCTGGCCTGAGTGTGTGTGAGGAGTGTGTGTGTGTGTGTGTTTAACGGTAAGAGTGAGTTCGCCTACGCCTCCACCTTCGCCGTGCACATGCGCATACACACAGACGAGAGGCCCTTCGAGGTGAGCCAGCCCGGAGTGTGTGAGGAGTGTGTGTGTGTGGTGTGTAAGGAGTGTGTGTGTGATGTGTGTGGTGTGTGAGGAGTGTGTGAGGTGTGTGTGAGGAGTGTGTGACGGTGACGCTGACAGCTGCAGGGACACACACTAATGTGTGTGTGTGAAACACTAATGTGTGTGTCTCTGTCCCTCCAGTGTGGTCAGTGTGTGAAACCCTAATGTGTGTGTGTGTGTGTGTGTGTGTGTGTGTGTGTGTCCCTGCAGTGTGGTCAGTATGTGAAACACTGATGTGTGTGTGTGTGTGTGTCCCTCCAGTGTGGTCAGTATGTGAAACACTAATTTGTGTGTGTGTGTGTGTGTGTGTGTGTCCCTGCAGTGTGCTCAGTGTGGCAAGCGGTTCCGTCAGCTGCCCCACCTGCAGGACCATGAGCGCATCCACAGCGGGCTCCGCCCCTTCGCGTGCTGGGTGTGTGGCAAGAGCTTCAGCGTGGCGGCGCGTCTGACTGAGCATGCCCGGGTGCACAGCGGGGAGAAACCCTACAGCTGCTCCCGCTGCCCCACCTCCTTCCGCTCGCGCGCCAACCTGGACAAACACCTGCACTTCCACGCCGACGACCCCAGCGACCCCGAGAGCGCGCGGGGGGAGGGGGAGTCCGCCGTGCAGACCATCCTGCTGGTGCACCAGGCCCCCTCGCCCCCACACCAGCCCCACCAGCCTGGGGGCCACCTGGAGGGCCAGGAGGGGGGCAGCACACTCATCCTGCCCGCCGATCAGGTCACCGCGGCGGGCGTGCTCGTCCCAGGCTCCCCCTCCTCCTCCTCCATGGTCATCCTGCACCCCACCATCACTGTGCCCTCCGCTGGGGTGGGGGTCCCCAACATCTCCGTGGTGGAGGGACAGGAAGTGCCTCATACCATAGAGTTCATTATAGAGGAGACTGTCTAGAGGAGCACCATAGAGTTCATCATAGAGGAGACTGTGTATTGGAGCAGGAAGTATCACACACCATAGAGTTCATCATAGAGGAGATCATAGAGTTCAGCATAGAGCAGACCATAGAATTCATCAAGTTTAAAGGCCAAAAAGGGGTGTGGGGGGTTTTGACTGTATGGTATGTAATAATCTAGATTTCAGAAATGTGAAATGAAATGATAAGGCACATTGTGTGTGTGTGTGTGTGTGTGTGTGTGTGTAAGAGGTGCCAGAGGAGAGCACAGGGCGTGTCATGTATATATGTACACATCCTTAATTAGCTGTGACGCGCTGCTCTCTCCATGTTAATATGTAATTATGACTTAACTGGGCTGCACCTGCTTGTGTTTCTGTTCAATAAACTCAGCTCAGCTCTCAACACACTGCTAAGCTGTCAGTGCTGTCCAAACACCACACACATGCACACACACACACACACACACACACACACACACACACACACACACACACACATCAAGATGAGATACAGAATAATGTATAATGCCATGTGATCAACAGCTACACTTAAACGCTCTAAGCAGGCTTTGTGCTGTAACAGTACATTACAGTAGAAAACAATAATACTAGCTCCAACAGTAGCATAAGAGAAGACCAGAATATAAAAAAACATTAAAAATGTTACATAAATATGTCAAATGAGCTAAGTTGTAAGCAACTGGATTTCTTTTAGTAGCTTGAAGCAAGCCACTAAAGCTTATGTTTATGTTTGCACAATAACAGCCCCCATTCAGCTCGCCAACTCTACACGTAACTTTATTAAACAGACCCATAGTCCAGTTATAAAAGACACACAAACAGGGCATACACATACAATGTACACACACCGTATACACACACCACACACACAATATACACACACCACACACACATGCACACAAAGATTAAAACATATACATCTTTCTACATATAAATGACTAAATCTAAGTTTGCAAAAACATTTCAGCTTGCTGATGGAGATAATTACTCATTACTGAGTTTATACTTATGAAGGAAAAATTCATATTTTACATACAAACATTTTTTTGTAAATAAGCAACTTACAAAAATACACAATATGGCTTTAAAGTTGTTGGTTGTGCAATCTTTAAACAATCTGAGTGGTCAGTGGGTGCTAAAGCATGGCTTCCAGTGGATTTGAAAGAGTGATCTCTGTTCCGTCACTTTCATTACCATACAGGAACATAACTAGCTGCACAAACCTCTTCACCAGTGTATGACAGACATATGACAAAAGGAAATATGAAATTGCACATGACAGTGACATCAACACAGTGTTCCAGACTGGTCACTTCTAGAACACAAGTGGAATTGGTACCATAGCAACAGAGGTCTCCTTAGT
>CM059277.1:1060998-1063498 GCA_030347295.1 Setipinna tenuifilis
ATACGGTATGTTGTTGGCGATAAACACCTACCTTTTCCTGGCTCTGATGAGGAACACTACAGTGACCAATAGCAGGATGGCCAGGATGGCGGCCATGGCAACCCCAGCTGTCTGGCCCTTTGAGAGAGGCCCTCGCGACTCTGGAGAGGAGAAGGTGTGTGGGAACATGAGAGAACTTTATATAATAATAATAGTAATAATAATAATAGTATCATTATTCTTATATTAACACTTTCTCTTAAGGCATCAAAGTACAAAGGCCTATTATGCAAAGGACAATAAAAAGCCTAAAAGCTTTAACATTAAATCATAAAATCATTAAATCATAAATCCCAACTCTATATTTCAGCCAAGCCAAACAAAGCCACTGCCCTACACTCATTAACCTGTTCTGTGTGAGCTAGCACACAATAGATGAGTAATAACTTCCTAAAACTGAAGACAAAACGGAGCTATTACGTATTGGCCCCAAAGATAAATGAGAGTCTCTCTACTGCAGTCTTGAAACCCTAACCAGAGGAGAGATAACAAGCCTAGGTGTGAGTCTTGACTCTGACTTAAGCTTCAAACCTCACATCACTAAAGTATCTAAAACAGCATATTTCCATCTAAGAAACACTGCAAACGTAGACTACTGTTATGCCTATTTACCAGCCTCCCGAAAAGGTCAATCTAAAAAATACAGCTTCTTCAAAACTTAATTGTGAGACTGTTAACATTCCTTTTACATTCCAGCACAAGCTCTTAGATCTGCTGAGGCCTCCTGAGGATTTCAGAGGCAACACCCCAGAGGACCGGAGAAGCAGACTTCTTATACTACACCCCAAAGAGATGGCCTTACTGAAAACAATGATACAGGCCCTCCCTAACACAGTAAAAGTATAGCTCTTACTTGATGACAGTGAAAATATAGCACTTACAACTAATGCAATGAAAATGTAGGCACAATGAAAGTACAGGGATTCCCTAATACCATAAACGCAGGCATTACCTGACACATTGGAGGTGTAACACTTACCTGTGACAGTGAGAGTGGTGGTTTCTCTGGAGCTGCCAGCTGGGAAGGTGATGAACTCACAGATGTAGTCGCCCTGGTCTGCCAGCGCTACCTGAGTGATGACGATGGAGGCGTCCTGTACAGGTGTGCTGATGCTGAAGTCCAGTCTGCCGCTCAGGGCCGAGTTGGAGATGTTCAGCCCAAACTGGGTGTGGAACACGATGATGATCTGGTCAGAAGATCCACGTTTCTGGAACCACTGCACCTGCGTGACCGTGGTCGGCGATTTGGTGCTGGAGTACCGACAGGGCAGTGTGACATCTTCACCCACATACCCATAGACCTCAGGGTCAACCTGCACATCACTGCCCCCTGGGGCACAGGAGGAGAAACAGAGCAGAGGGCACTCATCACCACTTAGATGATAGTATCAATTATTAGTATAGATTATAGTATCAATCAAGATTATTCATATCACCAGGGACATCACTTCTTCCAGGGAAGACCAAGAGCATGACATGCCATGGTCATGTGTGCGGCAGAGGTAAGAGGAGGCTGTTTGACACACAAGGTGAGTGTGTGTGTGTGTGTGTGTGTGTGTGTGACACACAAGAGCAGGGAGTTTGAAGGCCATGCATGGGCCATGTGTTATGTAGGCCATGGACCGTGTTCTGGTTCTGTTCTAATATGGCCATATTTGGTAATAAGGAAGGCCATGTGAGTTACGTTTTTCTTTTTTTTCTTAAGTTTCGTTTTTCTTGAACTCATTGCAAGTCATGCAGCGCCCTCGTCATCCGTTAGTGTCCAGTGCGTGAAATGTGTTTTGTGCGCGTCCAGTGTATAGGTAAGTGTTTTAATTTTATACTCACACCTTTTAGTTCAGTGTCTTACTGTAATGCCTGCCTGTAATGGGGATTGTCACGAGATGTATGCTACATTTAAAGCCAATCCGTTTGTGCGCAGTTAGCTTAGCGTGCTTGCTAAGGCAAACTTCTATGACTTGTATTGCTAAGTCCGCTTTTGTACTGAGCATGTCTTTGTTAAAATTAAATTCAGCCAGTATCATTTTGCTCTTTTATATGGTTTAATTCCGTTGTTATAAATCTAGCACATGGTTTTAGTATTCTATTGTTTGCAGCTGTTTGCAGCGTAAGTCACGTTGTGTACACGGTGAAGTGTTTTCCTTTTCTTCCTCAAGAGGGCGCTCGTGGCCTGTACATTGATGTTCGCATGAACCGAAAGAGTTATAATCATGTGTCGTTGTTGTATTACTCTTACAGAACCACACACACACAAGCTTAATCATCGCTGCAACTGGAAAAGTTGTTTAGACTGATCTGGGTTGTCAAGAGTTTGTAAATAAAAGAAACCAAGATGACTCACTGGCTATCAAGACCATCCTCCTGACTGGATCCTCCTCAGAGATCCCACACATTCCTGAACTATCCTTCCGTCACACAAGAGCAAGGTATGTGACGGGGTTAAATTGGCTTTTGTAAGGAG
>CM059277.1:1065998-1080998 GCA_030347295.1 Setipinna tenuifilis
TTGCACACAGGCACAGTAAAACGAAGGCGTCCTTGTTTAAACATGCTTTCATGAGTTGAGGGCATTTGTGAGAATGCTTGCAAAGGCCATCGGGATAACTTAAATAGTGTCTTTAGAGGTTTGGTTTTGAGTCCATAAACAAAATATAAGAGACTTGGACAAAGACTTTCTCACAGACCAACTGAAGCCAATACTGAAGGTTCTGGGCACAGCCGCCTTGGCCAATTCATGTATATTCTGGGAATATTATCCCCCAAGCTGTACATATATTTATTTTTGCTGTAAAATGTTCTGCAGCCCGCCCCCAGTGGGCGTGTTCGAGTCCCAGTTCACGTTGTCCATTTTCTTTGTGTGAACTGTTGCCCATTTTGTTTGTGCGAACTGTTGTCTGGGAATGCCTCGCTTCAGCTTTCGATGGTTCTTACATGCTTTCAAAAACACACTGCCCCCTGTGAGGATCGAACTCACGACCTTCAGATTATGAGACTGACGCGCTACCTACTGCGCTAAGGAGGCTATGGGGACACAGCTGTCTGGAACCCAAGTCTTGTCTGCAAAACCTGACTGTCTGCCACAGGCGCTTGTAGACAACATGGTTCACTTGGCTAAGACTTAGTCAAGTCAAGTCATTCTTTGTAGGCATGGAGCCCTAGTAGGGTAGCAATGACTGGAAGCTTTTGCCCCCCAAGGGCCCCCCCCCCCCTGCTGTGCAAGTGTCCGTCAAAGAGGGGGAGACGTCCAAAAGTTTTTGCTGAATAACTCAAACGTTTTACCCAACAACATGAAATTTTTGTGATATATTGGTGTTACAGAGGCGTATCGACCCAGCATATAAACACTCGCTTGAAGCATAGCGCCACCTAGTGATCTGGGTAAATGCAGAAATTGGGATTTTGAATTGCCAATATCTTGGACGGAGAAGGTGGGAACTGCACAAAATATGTCATGCATGATCAGCACAAAGACCTCTAAAAGCGCAGCACATACCATAAACTTTGGCCTATAGGGGGCGCTGTAACTGTATGAAATGTCATTTTGTCTATTATCTAGAAAACGCTAAAGTTTACAACCAATTTTTATTTGTCTTGAAATCTATTGACCCTCACACATTGAAAACACGGGTCGACGCCCACTTCTAATGAAAACAAGTTCTGTGAAAATTTACCATCATGAAAGCAAAAGCAAACAAACTCGTCATAGGCCGTTCATGTGAATCTCACCAAATTTGGTACATGTCATCTACAGACAATGCTGATAAAAAGTAATCAAAAGATTTATCTTGAAATTAACCATTTTAAAGTTACATGTCAATCAAAATTCAAAACATAGCTTAAAATTCTTCAAAAGTCCATATCTCTGCTTCTAATTGCTCAAATTTGCTCAAAGTTGAGATAGCAACTCTAAACAGCTTTCTTTTCATGTGCACCATTTTTTGTGACATTGCGTCACAGGGTACGATGTTTCTTATCGAAGCTAGGTGTCCAAAAACAGTTTTTGTTAAATACTCATTAAAAATGTTGCCCACGACATCGATTTTGTGTTAGTATGCCTGTGTTACAGAGGCAAATTGACCCAGCCCACAAACACTCACTTGAAGCATAGCGCCACCTAGTGATATGGGTAAATGCAAGAATTGGGGTTTTATATTGCCAATATCTTGGACTGAGAAGGTGGGAACCGTTTTAAAGCTACATGTCAATGAAAATTTAAAACAAAGCTTAAAATTCTTCAAAAGTCCATATCTTGGTTTCACAGATCACTCCTACACACAACACAAACCCACAGAATGCCATAGGGTTAGTTGTAATTGCAGCTATAAGCTATAATCCTTTTATGGAGTTAATAGTTAAGGGACAACAACACAGCGTTCAGTTTGTATATCAGGAGATAATGTGCGTTCAAAGTGGCAATATGGCTGTTACACTTTGGAAGGCATTAACTTGTCATATACAAACACTGTGGAGTCCATTATCCTGCTTGTACCATAGATACCACAACTGCCTTATTTTAATTTGCTTTATTCCATGACAATGACCGCCTCACAGAACATTATCCCTTACATACATGTCATAGTCTTTAACTGACACTGCGATGATTGATTGTGGTGGTGCCAAACGCCCAGTGTGTGATATGTTTCTTCATTTTTACTCCTTTTCTATGTTACTGTGGCAACGGCGTTTTATTCTAAAATTAGTGGGTCTTAACTTTTGTGGAACTAAACTGATTTTGCATCAGACCTGCCTATAATCAAAAGTAAGCCTTATCTTGCACTTGAAACCGGTTTGACACCGGCCCCTGGTCTGAACTGGACTACTGTTGAAGAGGAAACGCTACTGGGGCGAAAATTACGAGCCAGCCAGGAGTCGAACCTAGAATCTTCTGATCCGTAGTCAGACGCGTTATCCATTGCGCCACTGGCCCGGGTCGATGACACGGTCGAGACCATTCTTATAAACCAATCAGCGACGACTTCCTTGATCCATTGACCTATTACTTTATTTGAACCGTATTTCATGGCATGTGCTTTTTTTAACATTTGAGTTCCCACATAAGTTATAAACGTAAAGATTTAGAAAGTTAAATACCACTATAGGGAACTTTTAGGATACTCCCTCCTCGTACAAAACGTCTACCCTCGTACAAGTGACACGTTACTGAAGGTAGTGCCGATGTAAGAATGGTGACTGCTTACGAGAGCTTCAATTTGTAAGTCTCCAAAGGGTTTTTGTAACATGAACTGATTTGTTAACTCTCAGCCCTGGCGTCTAAATTCTTTAACGTTAGTCTTAGCGATTTATTATTCTCTTTCAAGTTTTAGGGGAAGATGGTGTTCCGGCATGTGTATTTATTCATGTGCCCTAATGCTGTCATTCAGTACTTGCCAGCTTGCTACTAGGCTGTGAACAGCTAATGCTAGTTAGATTGCGACCAAGTGTTAAAAGAAACTCGGCTCATGTTTTTAATTGCCCACTGTGTCGAGGGTCGTGCAAGTTAACGTGTTTATTTATAGTTGGAATTATGCCTAACAAACTTTAAGAACAACGCCATACAGTAGTTATGGGGAGTTAGCTCACCAGTTAGCCAGGTAACTGCGCTAACTGTTTACAGTCATTGGTTTTCACTCATCATCGGCTAATAGTCAGAGTATCAACCTGAATAGCTTGACAGAGTAGTCGAGTCGACAGAGATGAGAACACCCACTCTATCCCCACAGATAATAGACACACACACAGCAGCACGGCAAACTTCAGACCATTTTACTTTAACTGTCACAACGCTACAGTGTTTTTATGTATTATGTTATTTTTTGTAATCTATTAAAGTCTATGTCTGGACGCAGTGAGGAGACCAAGGGAGTCCAATCACGCACACAATAAAATCTAGAAATCATCATTGACATCGGCAGCTAAAACTATGTTCAGTAAACGCACTGACACATTTTAACGAGAGTTCTAATCATTAAGGTACTAATGCTTATGGATAAGGGTGCCAGGAGAAATGGCAAAGTCAAAAGATGTTCTCAAACTATTTTTGACATAATTTTTGAAAATAAATGCAACGTTTCTAAAGAAAACAAAATAATTGTTTCAATACTTGTGATTTCAATTTTGACCCAATTAATTGTGATTATCATTTCTGATGATAACAATGAAAAATGAAATCTACGTCTCTATAAGACACCTGCGTTGACCTTAGGGGTGGTTATTGCCAACAACCTTGCGATACGTATCCCGATATTTTATATTACGGAACCTATAATTAAAAAAAAAAAGACAGATGTTTACCCAAATGTTATTTTTATTCTGCTATAGTGCATCAGTTACAATGTAACAATTGTAAAAACATTACATTAACCAAGGGCAGTTTCTGCCTTACAGCCTTCTTAAGGTAAACATGGCCTTAACAAGGCTGTAGGCTGACATGCAGCTACCTTTGATGAAGCTTGATAAATAATGTTTGTTGCATGTAAAATATCGATACCGACGCCTCCGTATCGATACATGTATCGCTAAGAGGCCCACGACGATGTATCCCCGTATCGATTCTTTGAACACACCCCTAGTTGACCTGTACTTAAGAAAACCCAGCTGACCAACAGCAACAGATGACATGGCACTCCCAACCATCACTGACTGTGGAGACTTCACACTCGACCTCCAGCAACATGGATTCTGTGCTTCTTCTCTCTGACTCTTACTCTGGGACCTTGATTTCCAAAAGGCATGCTACATTTACTTTCAACAGAGAATATAACTTTGGACTACTCAGCAGCAGTACAGTCATTTTTGTCTGTAGCCCAGACGAGATGATGCTTCTGGCACTGTCTCTTGTTCAAGAGTGGCTTGACATAAGGAATGCGACATCTGAAACCCATGTCTTGCATAAGTCTGTGCGTGGTGGTTCTTGAAGCACTCACTCCAGCTGCAGTCCACTCTTTGTGAATCTCCACATTTTTGAATGGGCTTTGTTTTACAATCCTCTCCAGGGTGCGGTTATTCCTATTGCTTGTACACTTTTTTCTACCGCATCTTTTCCTTCCCTGCGCCTCTCTATTAATGTGCTTGGACACAGAGCTCTGTGAACAGCCAGCCTCTTTAGCAATGACCTTTTGTGTCTTGCCTTCCTTGTGCAAGGTGTCAATGGTCGTCTTTTGGACAACTGTCAGGTCAGCAGTCTTCCCCATGATTGTGTAGCCTACAGAACTAGGCTGAGAGACCATTTAAAGGCCTTTGCAGGTGTTTTGAGTTAATTAGCTGATTAGAGTGTGGCACCAGGTGTCTTCAATATTAAATCTTTCCACAATATTCTAATTTTCTTAGGTACTCAATTTGGGGTTTTCATTAGTTGTCAGTTAAAATCACCAATATTAAAAGAAATGAACACTTGAAATATGCCAGTGTGTAAAATGAATGCATACATTATACAAGTTTTACTTTTTTAATGCATTTACTGAAATAAATCAACTTTTTCATGATATTCTAATTATATGACTAGTACCTGTATGTTTATGTACAGTATAGACCTCTTTAAAGCTAAGGGATGGGGTTCGAATCCCAATAACATGTTGCACTGGCGCCATCTGCTGGCCATTCCTATTACTGTGTGTGTATGTTTGACCAGTGATGAGGTTTGGTCTTGAGTCCATAGGCTTTGTATAAGACACCAGGCGCAAGCCGCTCTGACATCACGCATAGACTTTCTCACAGACCAACTGAAGCCAAAATTGAAGGTTTTGGGCTAATTTATCTATAGTCTGTGAATATCAAGCTGTAAATATATATTTATTTTTACTGTAAAAAATTCTGCAGCCAGCCCCCAGTGGACGTGTAAGGTATTGCGGTGTCATTGTTCGACCTTAAAGTTTGCTAGTTGTTTGAATCCCAGTTCTGATTCATAGCATGTTGTCCATTTTCTTTGTGCAAACTGTTGCCTAGGAATGTGTTACTTTAACTTCTACTGGTTCTTGCATGCCTTCAAAAACACACTGCCCCCTGTGAGGATCGAACTCACGACCTTCAGATTATGAGACTGACGCGCTACCTACTGCGCTAAGGAGGCGATGGGGGCAGCATTCTAAATAAATCAATATAAAAATAAACATAATAACAAAAGTGAGTTTAAGAAATGCATGAATAAATGGACTAAACAGGATCAAAAAAAAAACTTCAGACTGTGATCAAAAAGGGGGGAAGGGGCACCAAGGGCCACCCCCCTGCTGTGCCAGTGTCCATCAAAGACGGGGAGACCGCCAAAAGTTTTTCCTGAATAAGTCAATAAACGTTTCACCCAACAACATGAATTTTTTGTGATATGTTGGTGTTACAGAGGCGTATCGACCCAGCACATAAACACTCACTTGAAACATAGCGCCACCTAGTGATATGGGTAAATGCAAAAATTGGGATTTTGTATTGCCCATATCTTGCCAATATCTAGGTGGGAACCATTTCAAATTTACACGTCAATGAAAATTTAAAACATAGCTTAGAATTCTTCAAAATGAAGTTCATAGGTAAGGGACAACAACAGAGCGTTCAGTTTGTATATCAGAAGATAATGTTCAAAGTGGCAGTACGGCCGTTACACCTTGGAATGCTTTAACTTGTCATTTATGAACACCGTGGACACGTTGCTACGCAACACTTACACATTTTCTTTTCTCGATTAACTATGTTTGCAGCGGACGCCATGAAGCAGCAACTAAATATTTAAGATACGACATCGTTAGAAGCGCCTCTGCTTTGTGTTAGGGTCCTGCATCACTCTGTGGGGGCCTTTTCCATGATAGTGACAATATCTCTTACATATATGTCATAGTCTTTAACTGACATTGCAATGGTTGATTGTAGTGGTGCCAAACGCCCAGTGTGTGATATGTGTTTCTTCATTTTTACTCCTTTTTTTGTTATGTTACCGTGGCAACTGCACTGTAGGCCTGTGTATGCCTGGGGTATGGTGTCTAACTTTTTAACTCTAAAATGAGTGGCTCTTAACTTTTGAGGAACTAATTTACTTGCAATATACTTGCCTATAATCAAAAGTAAGACTTGTCTTGCACTTAAAACCGGTTTGACACCGGTCCCTGGTCTGAACTGGATTACGCTACTGGGGCGAAAATTACGAGCCAGCCAGGAGTCGAACCTAGAATCTTCTGATCCGTAGTCAGACGCGTTATCCATTGCGCCACTGGCCCGGGTCGATGACATGGTCGAAACCATTCTTATAAACCAATCAGCGACGAGTTTGTTGGTCAATTAACCAATTACTTTACCTTAACCGCATTTCATAGCATTTGCTTTTTGAGCATTTCAATTCCCACATGACAAGTTGTAAACGTAAAGATTTAGAAGTTCAATACCACTATAGGGAACGTTTAGGACACTCCCTCGTACCGAGTTTGTTGGTCAATTAACCAATCACTTTACCTTAACCGCATTTCATAGCATTTGCTTTTTGAGCATTTCAATTCCCACATGACAAGTTGTAAACGTAAAGATTTAGAAGTTCAATACCACTATAGGGAACGTTTAGGACACTCCCTCGTACAAAACGTCTAGCCTCGTACATGTGACACGTCACTGAAGGTAGTGCCGATGTAAAAATGGCGACTGCCTACGAGAGCTTCAATTTGTAAGTCTCCAAAGGGTTTTTGTAACATGAACTGATTTGTTAACTCTTAGCCATGGCGTCTAAATTCTTTAACGTCAGTCTTAGCGAATTATTATTCGTTTTCAAGTTTTAGGGGAAGAGGATGTTCCGGCATGTGTATTTATTCATGTGCCCTAATGCTGTCATTCAGTACTTGCCAGCTTGCTACTAGGCTGTGAACAGCTAATGCTAGTTAGATTGCGACCAAGTGTTAAAAGAAACTCGGCTCATGTTTTTAATTGCCCACTGTGTCGAGGGTCGTGCAAGTCAACATGTTTATTTATAGACGGAAGTATGCCTAACAAACTTTAAGAACAACGCCATACAGTAGTTATGGGGAGTTAGCTCACCAGTTAGCCAGGTAACTGGGCTAACTGTTTACAGTCATTGGTTTTCACTCATCATCGGCTAATAGTCACCTGTGATGAGATTAATGCAGGATATCAACCCGAATAGCTTGACGGGATAGTCGTAGTTTATTTCTAGTCTATAGTTCTGGGTCTAATACTTATTCATACGTGGATTGATTTCTCATTTTTGTTCAATTGAACAGCGTACAGTGACGAACATAACGTTTATTTATTTGACGTGTGTGTGTGTGTGAACCTCTCAGTCTTGAAAACTTTCGCTAGTTTCATTTTGGGATTCCTAATTTCGCATTGTAATGTGTGTAGACGTTGTTTATTTAAATAAAATAAACTGCAGATACGAGCAAAGTCACGTTTAACTGCGAAATTTCTTTGCGACATTTTACTGAAAACAATATGAGTATTGAGAAGTCATTCAACTATCATTCCGCATGGGAAGCGGCCTTTAAAACTCTAAAGGATTTTAACATCATTTCATAAATCGCATACACTTTATTGGTGGGTTTAAATTACATGTGTATAAGATGCTGGTTTGCTTTTGTTTCAAACCAAAGAACAAGTGCAGCAAGTTTACTTACACGGTAACTGATGACTCAAAATGACTAACTCATGGTTCTTTCTATGCAGGCATACGACCCCTGAGAGATTCTTTATTGAGGCCTGCGACGATGGAGCCAATGATGTTTTGGCCATTGACAGGGTGTCGACAGAGATGACACTGACTGGTATGTATCTAAGATGGATGCCGTTAACTCGAGGGGCAAACGTATGTTGGAGTGCTATGAGTTCAAAGTTATGTCCTTCTTCATAGCTTAAGTAATGTTTACTGAGAAGGTTGCAGCCTTGTTAGGTGGGTAGAGCAGTACAGCTTTATATGCTGCCTGCCTGAAATTCCTTTATATGAATGTCTTAGATAAACGCGCATCCTGGAACTGTACCTGTGAGGAATGCGTTATGAATAATAAAATGGCTGATTTGTTTGTCTAAGTCACCATGTTCAAATATTGGTCTTGTACTTGTGCTGTAATGCAGCCAGCCAACCAGTCAGCCTTCTACCCCTCTTATCCGAACGAGTGATTGTTATCCTAACCCAGCTGCCATGCTTAAAGTCATATACCAGCCTGCTACTCCAGTATATTTCACATAGTTTCTCTCATTGGTGACACTGAAGTTTTCCTGCATTGTGTGTGTGTGTGTGTGTGTGTGTGTGTGTGTGTGTGTGTGTGTGTTTCAGTGCGGAAGGACATCCCAGCCTCAGCGGTGACGCAGGCGATATGTGGCATCATGGGGACGATCCGCCTGGTGGCAGGTACAGTATGCCCAGAGTCGAGATGATAATCACCAATGCAGGCACAGACACATATGGCCAAAAACCGGTGCTACCTGAAATTTGTTTTCTTAAACTTCATTTTAGCTTTTTTTTTTTTTTTGCTTTGATCTTGTTTGTCATTGTGTCTTTTACTAATATTTACAAAAACATTCCTATATTTCCTTTATTTAAAATGTCTTTAACTTTCTCACTTACCTATTTTGCTGAGTACTTATTTTGATTGACCGGTGGAGTAAGCCATGCTGTGTCTCCGCTGCCTTCAGAATTAGAGACACAATTATATGTGTTCACTCATATCAGATATTTATTTACTTTTACTAAATAAGCACAACAACAGAACTGACCAATCAAAACGATCCTGTTTCTTTTAGGGAAACACAGACTTGCACTGGCAACAGATGACTTGATTCTTTAGCGACATTTATAACTATATTGTATTTGAGTTGTTATCACATATAGTGAGTTTATTGATGCGATTGGTGATTCCCCATTGGGTGGGTGTGTTGCGCTCTTCTCCCCTCTCCTCAGGCACGTACCTGATAGTGATCACCAAGAAGAGGAAGGTGGGAGACCTGTTCGGCCATGTGGTGTGGAAGGCCATGGAGTTCGACGTCATCTCGTACAAGAAGACAGTCCTCCATCTCACCGACAACCAGGTAAGGTCTTCAGAGACTAAAACATGTAAATAAGTTTGGCAGATGCACAATTCAGGGAGGTTTTCTTTGCTAAGCAACTAAAATCCAGTTCACTTTTTTGTCCCAAATAGAAACTTGTCTCATAGTTAGGTACACAGACTGAAATAGCACATGACGCGTAAGGCACAAAAAAGGAATAAGTGACAGGACAATATACAATAAACTAGGCCTATGCAGTCGTCTTCGACTGCTAAAGGTATATCCCCGAAACGCGATGCTTCAAAGCCCCCAACATTCATACTGTATTTCATGAATCTACCCTAGAACATTGAAACACCAAATCTGGGACAAATCCATCCAACTGGTCAGAAGTTATGGGCCAAACCAAAATTCAGCCATCTTGAATTCAGCCATCTTGAAAGTGTTGGCCTCCAAACTCGAATAAGTTCATGAACCTACCCTAGAGCATTAACACACCAAATCTGGGACAAATCCATCCAACTGGTCAGAAGTTATGGGCCAAACAAAAATTCGGCCATCTTGAATTCAGCCATCTTGAAAGTGTTGACCTCCAAACTCGAATCAGTTCATGAACCTGCCCTAGAGCATTCACCCAAAAAATCTGGGACAAATCCAAACATCCGTTCAAAAGTTATCGCGTTAACACGAAAGACCTTACGCGGCGGACGCGGCGGACGCGGCGGCGCACGCAAAACCATTACATCCCCGACGCTCCGCGTTTCGGGGATATAATTACTACCAAATGTTCGACCTGGTTAAAATCATTCTGCTGGTGTTATGACTTATTGTAATGTTGCGATCAATACTTACATTATTACATTACATTACACTTAGCAGATGCTTTTATCCAAAGCGATTTACAGAAAGAGGCCACAATAAGCTAACAGAGGTGTAGAGGAACACAGAGTAAACAGACTACCCTCGTACACACAAGGAGATACATGTGTCTTAGGTAAATTTCCCGGGGCAGGGACACTTCAGACACACACACACACACAGACTCATACAAGCACGAAGCACCTAGGTAAGAGCTGGTTGTGTGTGTTTCAGCCACTTGGCCACCTTGAAAGGCATATGTGTGTGTGTGTGTAAGATATGTTTGTGCCTGTGTGTGTGTAAGACATGTGTGTTCCTGTGTGTGTGTGTGTGTAAGACATGTTTGTGTGTGTGTGTCCCCTAGATGCAGGACAATAAGGCGTTCCTGTCCATGATCAACGCTGTCCTTCACACCGACGGATTCTACTTCGCCACCGACTACGACCTCACACACACACTCCAGCGCCTCGCCAACACCAGCCCCGAGTTCCAGGAGATGACACTGCTGGAGAGAGTAAGACACACACACACACACACACACACACACACACACACACACACACACACACACACATACACTCACACACACACACCGACACACAGTCTCTCTGAGTAACACTGTTGGTACAAAACGTTCAGACTGAGATGTTTGTGAAAGCCTGGGGACTGTAATCAGAGGTTATGACACGTACGTGTGTGTGTGTGTGTGTGTGTGTGGTTTGCAGGCGGACCAGAGGTTTGTGTGGAATGGACATATGCTGAGGGACTTCATGACGCAACCTGAGGTGTGAAAAAAACCCTATCTTCTCATCATACGTGTGTGTGTGTGTGTGCGTGTGCGTATACACGCATGTGTGGGTTAGTGTGTGCCTGTCAGTGTGTGTGCGTGTGCATTCCTGTGAGTGTGTGTGTGAGGGTGCATGCCTGTAAGTGTGCGTGTCAGCGTGTGTGTGCGTGCCTGTGAGTGTGTGTGTGAGGGTGCATGCCTGTAAGTGTGCGTGTCAGCGTGTGTGTGCGTGCCTGTGAGTGAGTGTGTGTGTGAGGGTGCATGCCTGTAAGTGTGCGTGTCAGCATGTGTGAGGGTGCATGCCTGTAAGTGAGTGAGTGAGTGTGTGTGTGTGAGGGTGCATGCCTGTAAGTGTGCGTGTCAGTGTGTGTGTGTGCGTGCCTGTGAGTGTGTGTGTTTTCACCAGTGGTGTGTGTTTGACTCAGTTGAGCTCACAGAGTACTGTTGTGTTTTCTCCACAGCTGCACAAGTTTGTCTACGCTGTCATACATGGCTGTATCCTTTCATATTGCCACACCACTCTTACAGTTATCATGGGCAGACTCTTCTGTTGTTGGAGTCTGTTTTTGGAGGAAAACGATGTCATCAGATTGCATGAGGTTGCTTAGAGGAGGGCATGTTCACCCACTGATACGCTGAGCTGCACAGACAGGATGTAATGTGTGTTTGTGAACACTAGGGGGAGGCAGAGGGCTGTACTGCACCATAGCGGATCCTTGCACACTATAGAAGTGTTTGTCCACTGACATGTGCTGAGGCCCAGTCACGTCAGGCATTAACTAGCAGAGGCTTGTAGCACATGCTAACAGGCAGCCTGACAGATAGAGAGTGCTGTGCTGCTCATTACCGTCACTATACCACTATGAGGGGGCTGTGTGTGTTTACATACCTGTGTAAAGACATACAGCAGAAGTACAGTGGCTGAGTTGACAGACTGGCACATTTCCTGCATGGAGGCCGAATTGTATAATTTTAGGTGAGATGGCAATTGAGCTGATTTCCTAAAAGAGTGATGTAATTTTTTTTGCCTTATATTCTGGAGTGTTGAGGTCTAGTTTGCTGGCACTGAATCCAAATCTAGTGATGTAATTACACCCTCATGTGCATGTATTGGCCGGTCTCAGCTCAGATATGGTACAGCAGCATAGCTGGCAGGGGCGGGCGATTGCTCTGGTCCTCGGCCAACGGGGGGCCTCGTTGTCGCGTTATGATATTTATTTCCTGCCCGTTTTATTCATCATCAATTATTGGGCGGGGGGCTTCGAAATTGCCCTTTGCCCAGGGCCTCAGATTTCTTAAAACCGCCCCCTGCTTATACCCCCCTCTAATCCCCTCTAACCGCGTCTTTACCCCCTCTAACCCCCTTTAGTGTTGAAGTCTCCTTTGTTGACATTGCTTCCGAATCTAAATGTAAATATACCCTTATGTGCAGGCTTTAGCCAATCTCAGCTCAGATATGGTACAGCTTAGCTGTCTTTATAATTACCCCGTTTTACCCCCTCTAATGCCCTTTAACCGCCTCTTTGCCCCCTCTAACCCCACCAGTCCTGTTGCATTTGTCCCCACTGTACTATACCACATAGCTGTCCTCAGAATTACACCCTTTAAACACCTCCCTCCCCATTATCCCCTCTAATGCCCTTGAACCACCTCTTTACCCCCTCTAATGCCCTTGAACCACCCCTTTACCCCCTCTAATGCCACTTTACCCCTTTTGCCCCCTCTAGCCCCACCAGTCCTGTTGCCTTAGCATTCATCCCCACTATACTGTACCACATAGTATAATCTTAAGAATTACCCCCTTACCCCCTCTAATGCCCTTGAACCACCTCTTTGCCCCCTCTAACCCCCTTTTACCCCCCTCCTTGCCCCCTCTAACCCCACCAGTGCTGTGCTGCCTCAGCATGTATCACTGTACTATGCCTTACTCTACAATCCACCACTGGAGTAATATCCTCATTTGCACAGACAAGTCCTTATTGGTGTCGTTATGATGCCTTTGACACTGATTAAGCCTGTGTTGTATCCTCAGCTTCACCCTCCTCTGGGCTATCAGTACTATCCATCTATCTATCTACCTACAGTCCTCTCCTACCCCTCTGCCCATGTCACCCTCCTCTGGGCTATCAGTACTATCCATCTATCTATCTATCTGTAGTCCTCCCCTACCCTCTGCCCATGTAACCCTCCTCTGGGCTATCAGCACTATCCATCTCTCTATCTATCTGTAGTCCTCCCCTCCCCCTCTGCCCATGTTATCACATCAGATCTGCCAGGGCTATGGCTCAGGGCCACTAGATCATTAAGGCCTTTCCCAGACTTATATTTAGCTTTATGGCAGAAGACGGCACTATGGCACTCTGTTTTTAGTTCTTTATCAGTGAATGAAGAGTACATCTGGCCCAGTTTATTACAGGGGGGAATAGGGCGGCGTGTTTTTCAAAGCTCTGATTCACACTCTGGGGCACTGAGTGACATAACGCTGAGATGTAAATATTACCCAACGCAGGCGTCTGCTGCCAGAGAGCCCCCCCCGTCATGATCGTGTGTTTATGACTGCACTGTGTGTGTGTGTGTGTGTGTGTGTGTGTGGGGGGGGCACTGTGTGCACTGTGGAGGGGGGGCACCGTGTGCACTTTTGACCAGAGAGATTAGTGCTGTGTGTGTGTAACTGCTCTGTAAGTTAAGTTGATTAGCTGTGTGTGTTTTGATCTGCACTGCTGAGCCCTGCTGTGGTCAGATGTAAACGCCATCCGGAAGTTTCTGTTGTCACGGTAGCGAGTGAGTGAGTCCTTAACCCTCGCCTCTCCAGTCATCACCATGCACTCGTGCTGCATCAACAGCAAGATCTTCAGCTGGAGCCTCATCTCCAGACGCAGCTGCTTCCGCGCCGGAGTGCGCTACTACGTACGAGGTGACTGGATCATGGCCGTCCTCCATTTCCTGTCTGAACGCAACACTCTATAAATCCGTTATCTGAGGTGATAAGCAAACACATAATTCTCCTCCAGGACACATGATTGGAGAGTATGCCACAGGTAGAAAGACACAGAATGGAAAGGGTGGCAAAAATAGTTATGGGAGAACGTGACCAGGCCCAATACAGCGTACCAATGGGATTGGCTAACTCTGCTCTTACCTGCCATCCTCACATCCTCTCACCTGTCCCTGTATGAGCATCCTCACCTTATCTCACCTGTCCCTATATAACTCCGCCCTCATTCAGGTATCGACTCTGAAGGTCACGCTGCCAACTTTGTGGAGACGGAGCAGATCATCCAGCACAACGGGTCCAAAGCCTCTTTTGTCCAGGTGAATTGTGGGTATTTTGTCCATGTGAATTGTGGGTATCTCGGGACAGTATGCATCTACAGTATACAGATTTCTCAATTGAGGCTTAGCAGGCGTACCACAGTTTCCTGCCTCTCTGCCTCCCTGTAATCCTACTGTACCAGTCCTGCTTCATAAGGAGCTGACTACGTGCCCAAGCAGAGGTAGCTTTGCTGTTGCAGCCACCAGAATGTACAGAATGCCATTTATTTACCACTCCACGTAGCTGATATTTGTAGCCTCCGGGGTTGAATTAGAGGTTTATTTGTGTTTTAAGATGCAAGATTATCCAACTACCCCTTTGCCACCCTCTTAAGTATTAAATGCCTTTGCCTGGTATGGTAATCCCTTCGGTTGGTGTGTGGAGGTACTTAAAGACACCACTGTGTTTGGTTATGTATGTGATGTAACATAATGACGGTTATGTAACGACTTCAGGGAAGCAAAAAGAATCTGTGCATTTGAGCTGTAATTTCCGTATTGCATTTGGGAGTTATTTAAACGTGATTGGTTGTGTTATCGTCTGGCTTGTCATCCTAATCCTGTTCTGCCTGCACTCCTCTC
>CM059277.1:1085998-1128498 GCA_030347295.1 Setipinna tenuifilis
CCCGGGAGGGGGGGGCAGGGGGGTGGTGGGGGGGTAGGAGGAGGGGCGGGGGCAACAGGGGCCGGGGCGGGACTGGAACACACGCTGGGGATATTTGCCCCTGAGCCAGATAAGGGACTGGTCAACGGGGCAACCCCAGTGTGGCTGCTGTCCACACAGGAACAGGCTAACACATGGACTCCTGCACACACACATACACAGATACATACATACATACATACACACACACACACACACACATACACATGCGCACACACATACACACACACAATTGGGAGAACAAGTATGAGAACCTTTACAGCATTTAGCAACTGCACCCCAATTACAGCATGGGTCTCTTCATTCTCTCTCTCTCTCTCTCTCTCTCTCTCTCTGTCTCTCTTTCCGTCTCTCCAACTGTCCGTCTGAACCTAACGTGAGGCTAGCCCGGCCCCTGGTCTCAGTATGGCTGCAGCTTTTCTTTTTTACCCATGAGGCCATGGTGCAGTTGTGCTGATGCCACTCTCCGCCATAGATACAAATAAACACACACACACATACATACATGGATACATGCATGCATTCGTACATACAAAGATACATACATACATACACACACACACACACGTACATGCATACATACAAAGATGCATACACACACAGACTCTGATGTCAGCTCCTTGTACGCTGGCGCCTTCCAACAGAACTCTACAAATCCGATGACTGAGAGAGAGTGTGAGATGCTTCCCTCCCCAGCAGGGGGCAGTGTTGGCACCTGAGGTCCATTGTCCACACGGCTGCCCTCAGCTCAGCTCAGCGGCCGCATCCTTCAGTGTTTAGGCGCGTACACTCCCAGCAGTGACGCACCATCAACAATAGGATTTTATCTTCAAATCACCAATATGTACAGAGTTGTATTTGCCTTGATTTTGACATGACTGACTTGCCTTGACTTTTGTTTTTTAGTCTTCCTCATGTGAGTGAAACACACCTGTTGTGCTTGCCGTACGCTGTAGCTGTGGAATGAGCAGGCTGCCATAGCAACGCAGGCTGCCATAGAAACACCGGCTGCCATAGAAACACAGGCTGCCATAGAAACCGGCTGTCATAGAAACACTGGCTGTAGCAGGGAGCAGGGTGGAGTGTGTACTCGTGCTAGTGGGAGCAGGCTGTGTGTGTGTGTGTGTACGTACACACGCTAATGGGAGTGTTGGTGGACCTCTGGGGGCCTTTGGGAGTGTGTAGTCAGGGTGTCAGTGCCCCGGGAGACTGGAGGGAGGGAGGGAGGGAATGGGAATAGGATTGGGAAAATGATTCAGGAATGTCAACCACCAGAGGAAAGGGAAAATGTTTGGGAATGTCGCCCATCTCTGAACTCTGTGCCATGTTCGCCATGTCTCCTTCCTCGCGTCTTTCCCTCGCTTTCTTCTCTTTCCCTCGCTTCCGTCTCTTCCAGCTGCACGCTTCATCCCTCCATCTTTTGCCCTCTTCTGCCCCTCTGTGCCTCATGTGTGCTGTCGTTCCTCTCTGTCCGTCCTGTCCTTCCTGTCTCTCTGGGGTCTCTGCTTCAGCCGTCTCAGGGCCCAGTGGTCTTGTGGGGAGGGAGGGGGCACGTGGAAGTGTACACTGCACACATCATGGCACAGCAGGAAGCAGACACACACACACACACACATGCATGAGTCTCCTGGCTAAACATGGACCCCTACACTGCACACATCATGGCACAGCCCCACCTACCCCCCCCCCCCCCCCCCCCCCGTCAGACTCTGCTATTGGGTCATGTGGCTCATGTGTGTCTAATCGGGCATCTTCAGGCATGAGTCTTCTGGCTAACATGGACCCCTACTGCCATTACAGCTGCTGTCCTCCCTGGTGACACTGCCATCAGACGTCACATATCATTTCACACACTTTGGGTCCTTTTATTTCATGTTTGTAAACGCCACAGGCACGTCTGGCCATCACATAGAGCAGATTAAGGGTTATTTTATTATTCAGGTGTCTTATTTACGCCAATGTCACCGCTTAACCTCTCGCCATCACTTGGTTGCCATATCAGTCTCATCCACGTTGCCATAGTGATGTCAGCCTCATCCACGTTGCCATAGTGATGTCAGCCTCATCCACGTTGCCATAGTGATGTCCTGGACACGTGTGAGGTGTCCAGCTGGAGAGGTGTGTGTGTGGCGTTCTGTAGATAGCTGTGTGTGTTCTGGAGCAGTGTGAACGCTGTGCTTGCTGCTTGCTGTGAGTAGACACTTTTATTAATGTGCTTTGCCAAAACACACACACACACACACACACACACACACACACGGACCTGGAGCTTCACCATCGCCTCTTTATACTGTTTGTAGAGGGACACACACACACACACACACAGCATTGTGTCGGATATTTATGTGGCTTTAACCTCTTTTCTCTTTGCTGCACTTTTTGTTTGTTTTCTTCTTTCTTTGCTTTTCCAAGGCATGGGCCTCACAGTGGGAAACTAAGCTTTTAAAATATAGTCACATAACCGCACCTGTCCCTCTGTTCTTAAATTATTAATTTTGGATCATTTCATTATCTGATATAATGTTGGCTGAATATTTGGGATGTCCTTTTTTTTGTAAGAAATATTTTGATTTATCAGAGTATGTAATGTCAGTATTTCAAGTGTCAAGGAGGTTTGTAATAAAAGATGCCAATCCTATATTTCTCTGGATGTTGCGTAAGACTGGGTGGCCAGGCGAACTGCTGCGTTCATCTGCATGATTTCCTATTGTACATGTGTGACCCCTCACACACACACACACACACACACACACACACACTCTGTGCTGTGAGGAGGGTGTGTGTTCCTGTGTCTCGTGTGACCCGTGCGGCGCTGGGATTTGGCCGTGGCACATTGCGAGGACTGAAACGTGCAGCCAGCCATAGTGTGTGTGCTCTGATGACATTCCTGACAGAAATTCCACTGCGGCAGTTTGCCTTCGGATTTCACACCAGGAGAGAAAAACAGGCTTAAAGTGCCACGGCAGATTATCCAGCGTGAGTGAACAAACAAGGAGAAGTGTACCCCATGGTGACACACACACACACACACACACACACATACATAGTCACACTCATACATAGTCACACACACACACACACACACACTCATACATAGTCACACACACACACACACACACACTCATACATACGAACATACGCACACACACACACACACAGACTGGACAGCTGGGTGCTGTCCAATTAGGGAAATTTGGTCTGCATGGCCCTGATGCTTAATGACAGTAGAGTTCTGTGCACACAATGACCTGCGTGTCGTACATCTGTGTGGCTCTGCACTGTTGGTGACCAGAGAAGTCTGAGGGACTACACACACACACACACACCCTATTAGTTCTCCTATTAGCTACTGTTGAACTAAAACAGTAAAACGGTTATTCTCCCAAAACAGCTTTAATGCTGGTAAGATCCTCTGATTACTTCATGATGACTGCACTTCCAAAGACAGGTTAGTAAACCATAACAATGTATCTAGAATGACCGTGTTTTGTTTTTGTTCTGTATGCTTTTATGACGGTAGTCAGATACATTTAACGCTACATCACCACCACAATGGTGTTTTCTGTATAGATTAAGATGAGCCAGGAGCGCTTCTTTCTGTAGGCGGGCTGTGCGAGAGCGCACTAGTTTTGGTCCTCCAGTTGGTAGCAATTCACTAGATGGCGCTCTTATGGATAATGCCGTCTTCTGTTCCGCTTCCGGTGTGTGTGTGTTCCGTCGGTCGGTCGATTTGAATCAAATGTGTTGAAGCGAATGCTGGAAGTGCACAGGTTCACTGTGTTCCAGTGTAATTTTTACTAAATCGGTGGAGGATTTTCGGAATCTACTGCCAACATGAAACTTGTTCGGTAAAGTTAACCTGTCTTATTCTTTGTGTCTTGAACTATCGTCTAACAATAGCCCATTCCGGTAACAATGAGGAGTGTACGTGAAGGCCTGTCGTCATTGCTCAGTAGCGTGCATGTCCTAACTGAAAGTACTCCACTGTTGTTCTCTTTTTGATCACAGTAATACTCAGCTGCTACGGGAGGATGTATTCACCGAAGCATTTTAATGTTTTAATCTCAATCTCTCCGACTTCCCCTAGATTTCTAATGAAACTGAGTCACGAGACTGTGACCATTGAATTGAAGAACGGTACCCAGGTACACGGCACCATCACAGGTTGGTGTTCTAAGCTCATTCACTAAAGATATGTTCACAACTGTCTATACTTTATCATAGAGACCTCAAACATGTGTACCTGTACTACAACCAATGACACTACTGCTTAAATGCCACCATTTGAGCTTGATTGTACTACACATTGTGGTTTTACTTATTTGTATTATATACAAGCATATTGTACTTTTTGTTATGTCTATATTATTATATTTGTCACCGTCCTGTCTTGTTTATAAGATGTGTAATGTTCACTGTGGGCCTAGGGAGCATTGCAATTTGAAATTCTTTGTGTGCAACCTGTACATATGGTTTTTGACAGTGAAGCTGACCTTGACTTTGACTTTGAAACGGGTGTATCACCTAACTGTGTGTGTGTGTGTGTGACCTCCTGTGGCAGGTGTGGACGTGTCCATGAACACACACCTGAAGGCGGTGAAGATGACGCTGAAGAACCGTGAGCCCGTGCAGCTGGAGACGCTCAGTATCCGCGGCAACAACATCCGCTACTTCATCCTGCCGGACAGCCTGCCGCTGGACACACTCCTGGTGGACATCGAGCCCAAGATCAAGTCCAAGAAGAGAGAAGCAGGTACGCCACACACACACACACGCACGCACACACACACACACACACACACACACACACACGCTGGACACACTCCTGGTGGACATCGAGCCCAAAATCAAGTCCAAGAAGAGAGAAGCAGGTACGCCACACACACACACACACACACGCACACACACACACACACACACACACACACACACACACACACACGCTGGACACGCTCCTGGTGGACATCGAGCCCAAGATCTAATCCAAGAAGAGAGAAGCAGGTACGCCACACACACACAGGACACACCCACCCTTTCGGAGGTGTTCTAGTAGTAGTAGTAGTAGTAGTAGTAGTAATGGTAATAGCAGCAGCAGCAGTAATAGTAATACTAGCAGTAATAGTAGTAGTAGTAGCAGGTAACTTTATTGTCTCCGTGGGGCAGTTAGATTTGCAGTACGGTCGGAATCACAGACACTTGTTACAGGACACCAAATATATGAGACAGAACAGACAACATATGAAACACTGTACCCACCCACACTGACATATTGCATTATGGGTGAGACCGGGCCAGTTAAATGTCCATCTTAAGCCCTTACCTAGTGGAGTAATGGCGGTGTTGAACAATGAAAGGACCCAGCAATGTCGCCTGGCATTCAGCTCATCAAATGAGTAGTCTTAAAATCATAGTCCAAATTACAGCGGTCCAGTACCCCCCAATCAAGACCCAGTACCCTCTAAAGAGACCCTTCATATCAATGTACTTATTGCTAGACGCAAAAGGTAGTACCCCCCCCCCCCCCTCCCAATTATGAAGGGTTAATTCTCACTCTGTATGGCATGCACATCCTCTTGTCACGGGCGTACCGAGGGGCTTAAGGGCTTCTTCTGCAAACAATACTGAAAGAAATCGTAAGGTATGAGAAGCCTTCATCCAAGGAAATCTGTTTTGCCTGCATATTTCACATAGTTGTAAATAAACCAACCAGTGACCCCAGACAAACACACTTAAGGAGTGTTAATCCCATTAATGAGTTTTAATCACGTCAATTAGTATTAATCCCATTTAATGAGCATTAATCACAAATCACCACTGAAGTATAAAATGGTCTCCTGTGTCGAGTCCTGCGTCGGGCTGAGTTAATGAAGAACAGCTTTGAGACTGGTTCTGTGTGCCGCTAAGAAGAACTGTTAGGAATTCTGGGTGCATTCCTTCTCTCTGTGAAGTGACCTGCAGTGAACTGGTCCTGTGGTCATTTTAACCAGAGCTCGCCAGCAAACGTGTCCCACTTTTTAATTGTTTACTTGCGTTGAGGGTTGAGGGGGGGGTGGGGGGGTCAGGGAGAGGTCGGCCCTGTTGGTCACTGCGCTGGTGGCGTAAATGAGTTGCAGGTTGGCGGTCAGGTCTCCCAGCTGCGGGCAAGTGAGCCCCGGGGTGTGTGTGTGTGTGTGTGTGTGTGTGTGTGTGTGTGTGTGTGTGTGTGTGTGTGTGTGTGTGCGTGCGCACGCCCCAGGGGTGCGGGTGCTGCATGAGCCGTCTTGTGTTGCTGCAGCTGCAGGCCTGACACGTCCTCCAGGAGACCACGCTTGCTCTCGCACACAGTCACGCCACCACACATGTAGCCCCACGCAGCGCATGGCGCATGTGGAGAATTAAAGAGCAGAGAGAGTGCACGTGCTGGGTTGAGTGTGTTGTGTGGAGCTAGCACTTTTACTTAGCAAGATGCCAGTCACACACACACACACACACACTCTACTACCTGTCACTCTCCACAAGTTCTCATATATACTCTCCACCATCACTGACACACACACACACACACACACACTCACTCACTCACCCACTCACCCACCACCTGTCTCTCTGTCTTTGCAGTGGCAGCTCGTGGTCGAGGCAGGGGTCGAGGGAGAGGACGTGGGAGAGGAAGAGGAAGAGGAGGACCCAGACGATGAAGAGTCTTTCTTTTGGAACATTTTTCAACACGGAAGTTTACTTTTCATGTCACTGGAGGGTTTTGGCAACATTTTTATTTTGGGTGTCAGGTTACGCTGTCGGCCAGAACAGCGGCGGCTTATTTGTACTTTTGATGATTTGTTGTTTGTGTAGAAGAATAAATTTTCATTTCTTTCATTAAACTCTGTGTGTGTATCAGTGTTTTGAGTCCCATTGCAACATGTATCAGTGGCAGCTGTGTACCCTCTGAACACCAGGAAGTGTCTACAAATTACATTTAAAAACACTGAAAATAAGTTAATATAGCTTGGAAAAGTATACCACTCGCTCCACTACAGTCGCATCAATATATGTTTGTAATGAAGATTTTTGTGCACGTTATATGTATAGTCTAATTGTAAACATATTTTGCAGTTGTGGAACACAAAATAACACACAAACAGTGAAGACACCAGATATAACTACTGAAAGGCTTTAATTTCACACTTATTAAAAATACACATCTTCTCACACACACTAGGAGATTGCCTTAAGATGCAGCTCTTTTAAAACAAGGCTGCCGACACAATCCTCTTCAAAATGTCTTTACCAATTTGGCACTTTGGTCGTACAAGCAGGCCATAGATATTCCATCTCATGTTAACTGTTTGATCCACAAACATCAATGCGATTCTCCACAGTAACAGTTTACTAACTAACTGGCATACTGCCAAACTCAGTTTACTTACTAACTGGCATACTGCCAAACTCTGTGTGTCTGTATTCAGCCCTTAAAGAAGTGTAGTGCTCACACCTCCGCCCTCTAACGCTTTACAGGATTTACAGGATAATGAGGTTCCAATGCTTCGGGAGGCCCCTTAAGAAAACTTTAACTGAAATTACAAAAAAAAAAAAAAATCTTTGATATGATTCTGTTTGGACAAGTGGACTATGTTTTCCCAAAGGGGTCCAATAAGGGGTAACACTCCTTGTTCCGAAGTGAATGTGTTGAGGGATGGTGTCTCTCAGGCCATTTCATCCTTACGAGAGTGGGAGGGCGGTAAGCACTTCCTGTTGTAAGCACTTCCTGTGTGATCAATATGGCCACGTGGTGATCGGTGCTCTCTCTCTGGGTTTAAATCTCTTTGGACCGTGATTATTACAGTGCAAAGAACCAGGAGAAGCACATTGGCAGAACACATTTGGTGCCTTATTTGTACACCAAGCAAACGAATATAGCCACATATTTCCAAAGTATCTATTACCTTACATTTGTTCATAGTTTCATTCAGATATGAAAAACCTACATATAAAACTATACAAATCTTTACCTATTACATGATTTGGCAAACTACAGTCCACAAGATGTAAAAATCTATTTACAAATACTTTACATTTTTATCAACAACACTGACATTTTCAGGTATGCTGTTCACATTCAAAATACACGTTCACAGTATTCCTCTATCGTATTTGGCGTTGACTTGTCAGCACAGACAGATCTCACTGCCACAGGAAACCAGAGTATGTGGTGGTCATAATCACTCACTGAGAAATCATCTCCCAGGGGGACAGTAAGGTGTCTATTTTATCCTGTTCTATGAGCAGACTTGAAGTCTCATCTGAGGGTTGAACACCCAAAGCCCTTACACAAGGAGGTAATACACTCCTCTTCAGTTCGTTTGGCACATGTGTGTGTGCGTGAGTGTGTGTGTGCAGGGAAGTACACACTCTAGTAATGAACGCTGACGTCAGGACAAACACTCGCTCTGTCTGAGACACTGCATACACTGATGAGGCATTAAGTGATGTTGGCGATGTTGGCATTTCAAGCTAACCTCTTCCACAGTCACATGACAGCGTGATGTGTGTGTGTGTGTGTGTGTGTGTGTGTGTGTGCGCAGAGCCGCCCATGAGGGGGGGGGATAAACGTGAAAGCTTTCTGGGGCCCAGCCACCAGGGCAGTCCCAGTCAATTGAAAACCATAGGGGGGGTTGGGGGGGGGGGGGGGGGGGTTTGGGGGGAGGAGGGCCAATAATTGTATCTTTTCAGGGCCCCAGCCATCTCTCTGGGCAGGCCTGCGTGTGTGTAGAGCAACAGTCTGCAATTGGTTGTGGTCTGTCTCGGTGGAGCAGAGTCAGTGGACCAGAGTCTGTGTCATGTGTGTGTGTCTGTGTGTGTGTCCATGTGTGTGTTGTGGGCGGGGTGGGGGCGTCGTACAGGCCATGACCCTACACCCCTGTGATGGTGCTGATGGTGTGTTGGCGGGGGGGCTTAGGGTTGTTGACCCCCTACACCCCTGTGATGGTGCTGATGGTGTGTTGGCGGCGGGGGGTGGTGGTTGGGCCGTGACCCTACACCCCTGTGATGGTGCTGATGGTGTGCTCGCGGGGGGGTTTGGGTTTGTGCTGCCTGGTGCAGTAGGCGTAGAGAGCAGCGGCAGGCACACAGCACACGGACGACACCAGCAGCAGCGCGATGAAGGCCTGACCATACCAGGGGTACTCCATCTCTACCGACCGGCCCTGAGGGAGGTAAACACACACACATTACATTATAGCATACACACACACACACATCAGGAGCACCACACACAGCAGCACGGTAAACACATACACACACACACACACACACACATACACACCAGCTCCTGGTCCCAGGCCATGTAGGTGGGGGTGCCCCCACGGCACAGTAAACACACACACACACACACACACATACACACACACACACACACATACACACACCTGCACTTGATCCCAGGCCATGTATGTGGGCGTGCCCCCGCGGCACAGTAAACACACACCAGGAGCACCCCACACACACAGACACACACACAGCACACACAGACACACACACATACACACATACACACCAGGTGCTGGTCCCAGGCCATGTATGTGGGCGTGCCCCCGCGTATGTAAACACACACACATACACACACACACACACACACACACACACATACACACACACACACACCTGGTGCTGGTCCCAGGCCATGTATGTGGGCGTGCCCCCGCGTATGTAGTCGACGATGTAGAAGATGAAGAGGCTGATGAGCAGCAGCGGGCTGACGAAGGCCCACATGATCCTCCAGTACCAGTTGGGCTTGTGGCCCAGCATGTCCTCTATGTCCTTCTCAAACCTAAAGGACCAACACACAACGCGCCCTTACTGAGAGAGAGCTTCAGACAAGACCATGACTATCATCTTAAACCTCTATGTCCTTCTCAAACCAAAGGACCAACACACAACACGCATCATTGAGAGAGAGCTTCAGACGAGACTAATGACATGATCATGAAGACGCAATCACTATCGTGTGAGCTAACACACAACAAGCTGATCTGAGAGTGTGCTTCAGGAGAGACTAATGACATGATAATGAAGAATGAACCGCTCGTGTGAACCAACACGCTGATCTGAGAGTCTGTTTCAGACAAGACCATGGCATGATCATGAAGACTCAATTGCTCTTGTGTGAACCAACACAATTAAGCCTTCAGACAAGACTAATGACATGATCATGAAGACTCAACCGCTCTTGTGTGAACCAACACAAGCCTTACTTAGAGCGCGCTTCAGACAAGACCATGACCCTATCATGAAGACGCAATCGCTCTCCTGTGAATTAGGCGACATGCTAAACAAGCCTGAAGAAGAAGAGTCTACATTTCTACAGCTGCTCTACTGCTGCCCTTTACAACAAATCATTGCCAAAGTTATCAATATTTCTATGAATAATTATCAATATTTCTATGAATAATTATCAATATTTCTTGTTTCAAGCTACTGTGAGGTTCTTGTCATGTTGCCCTGCTGTCTTCTAAAACTTAGATGAAATTCATTTACACTTGAGTGGGACAAAGAGAGAGAAAGGAAGGAAATATCCTTGCACCTCTCTCAGTCTAGACCTCTGCCATTAAACAGAATCACAACACAAGCGCACCACTCTACTAAGCCTTACTTAGAGCGTGCATTAGACAAGACCATGACCCTATCATCTTAAACACTGAACTGTTCTCGTGTGAACCAACGCAAGCCTCACTGAGAGTGAGTGAGTGTCATTACACAGAATCACAGCACAAGTCATTGGTCAACATGCTAAACAAGAATCAGCACACGAGCGCACCTCTTGAGTCCGTAGAGGTAGCTGACGGTGATGACCTCGATGAGCACGATGAAGAGGAGTGAGAAGGTGGCGCCGTACTCGTTAAACATGGTGAACCAGTAGTTCCCCGAGCGTGTCGTGAAGCCCAGACCCAGCAGCAGACAGAACACACACACCAGACCTGCGGGGAACCAGAAACGTTTTTAAGTCACGAGCACAAGAGACAGCCAAGGAGTCTATCAATCCTTTTGTCATTTTGGTTTATTCAGTATCTATAGTAAAACTAGTACCTTAATAGCAAAATATATCAAAATATAATAAATGATGTTTGAATTTAAGTTTTTAGGGCTCACAACATTTAAAAATCAAATTGGGGATAATGTGTACTAGATGATGAAACTGCTGGTGCTTCCCATGTCCCCAAAACACGATGCCCTGATGCCTCTTACTCATTTTTCCATACAGGTGTGGGAAGCACCAGAGATTCTGTTTGAATGCTGTGCGTACATCCTATTGATTGAGTGATCAGTCAATTCGGGTAGTGATTCTACCTCCCCTGTGTGTATATCATATTGGTCTACTAATCAGTCAACCTCTGATTCTCTCTCCCTTCATCTCTCTCCGATCGCCCGCGCTCACCGTTCAGGGTCTCGTTGCTGAAGTGTCGAGCGAGCAGCTTGAAGTCGCGTAGCGGCGTGATGATGGCGGTGACGTTGCCCAGCATGCTGCCCATGCCCAGCAGCAGCAGCATGGAGAAGTACAGCACCGACCACAGCTGAGACGCCGGCATGTTCTTTATCGCCTCGCTGTACACGATGAACGCCAGCCCCGTCCCCTCCACCGCCTGACCAACACAGACACAGGACACAGGTGAGTGACCAATTTACTTTTTACAACACTTACACACATCAGTACAGTATGAAGGTCATCCTGTCCCCTCCACCGCCTGACCAGCACAGACACAGACAGGGGAAACTGGATCAGTTCAGTGTGACACTTACACACATCAGTACAGTATGTCAACGCTGTTACACATGTTTAGGGTTAGGGTTAGACACATGTCAACCCTGTCCCCTCACCGCCTGACCAGCACAGACACGGGGAAACACGAGCAGGTCAGTGTGACCGATTTACCGCTTACAACTTACAACACTTACAACACTTACACATGTCAGTACTGTATGTAGGTCATCCTGTCAACCCTGTTACAAATGAGTAGGTGTGCACAGACTATTTCAACCCTGTTAGAAATATGTAGGTATACACAGACAATGTCAACCCTGTTACAAATGTCTAGATGTACATAGACAATGCCAACCCTGTTACAAAAAGACATTGAAGGGAACATATACTGACTGATTTACCCCTCATAACTTACACTCACACTTACAACCATTAGCATGTAGGTGTACACAGTGTCAGCCCTGTTACACATGTCACGGCTCTGAGCTGGACACACATTTACCCACTGCAAGCCTTAAAAACACACTTTCCAACAAGTTTCCATTTGTCTGTTAAAACTGTCCTGGTTTGGTACTGTGACATAATGTGGCGAATGTTTTGGTAAATCTTTTGACAATTACATAATGACATAACCATAACATCAAGAGGACTTTGGCACATCTGTGTCTTCTTTCTCCCATTGTCTCCATGTAAACTAAGTAATGACTAAACTTTTACCGGTGTTTACTTATAGTGAGCGTGTAGAACCAAAGCTACTTGAAGATTTAAACATTAACAGGCCTGCAGACGACTGCTGTTTTATGACTCTGCAGAGATGCCTTCACATTGGAGAAGCTACAGGAGAGCAGCTCAGACAGGCCAAGGTGAACACATTGATGATAATCATCTCCCATCACACAGACAGTAGTTAATCTTAATGCTTAGCTGTTCCAATGCATAACTATGATGACACATAATCTCCTCATCAATGAGAGAGATGTATCCATTAACCAAAGGCAAATACAGGTCAATCCAAGGTCACATATTGATAATAGTCACCTCCCATCACATGGCTGATTGCTAATCGTCATGCTTAGGTGTTTCAGTATATGACTATGAGGATACATTGCTATCAGCAGGACAGATTTATCCACTAATCAAAGAGCAATGCTGACATGACTGTGTGCTAAAGTTCCTAGTATAACACCAGCAGATGCATCTTCTATTATAAAACCTCTCAGTTCTCTATTCCTTACATAGGACACACACACACACACATACACACACGCACACACACACGTAGTACATGAGAAATACTGCTATTATAGAAAGCTTATTATTTATATGCTCCTGAAATAGTAACACACACACATGGCAGTAGTACATTAAGGTACTGCTGTTATATTAAACTTATCATTTGTTATCTGCTCCTGAAACACGCACGCACACACACACACACACACCCACACCCACACACACACACACACACACACACACACACTCCTAGTGCATGAGAGACATTACTGTGTCTAGTTCGGCCTCCAGGTCGCAGGTCTCCAGGGGGGTCAGGTGTGCGAACAGGTCGGGGTGCGTGCGGTTCAGCTCGGTGACCCAGTAGTCGATGTTGTCCAGCGTGATGGAGTCCTCCGCCAGGTCAAAGGTGTTCAGCAGGAGCAGCCTCACTCTGGACACAGGACACAAACACACCTCTGGGTTATGGACAGGTGAGTTAAACTACACACCTCTGAACACGGGAGACAAACACACCTTTGGGTTACGGACAGGACAGGTGAGTTAAGCCCAGCACCAATAAACATAAACACACCTTTGGATTATGGACAGGTGAGTTAAGCTCAGCACCTCTGAACACATGAACATATGTTTGGACTATGGACAGTTCATGTTAAGGTAAGCAACTCTGAATACATAAACAGACATATACATAGGTGAGTTCAGGTCAGCACCTCTAAATACATAAACATATGTTTGGATTGTTGGGTTGTTTGTATTGGGGATAAAGTTAAGGTGAGTGTCACAGTTGCTGTTCACACCCTGGTATTGGACATGTTCTCAGGGGGTCAAGTTCAACCTACACCCACCCTGTTAGGGTGATGAAACAGGCACATCAGTCATTTTTTTGTCCATTTCCTCTCTGTCAGTGATGCAACTACATGCAAAACCCAGATTTCCAGTCTTTTCAGAGTTTTCCATGACATTTGGCACACACGGGCCTTAGGTTCCGCCCATAGAGCTGCAGTCTTTGTAGCGGATATGAGTAACTTTCCCATAATCAATAAAAATTGCTCATCCCTGTCCTAGGACCTGCAGATAAGCCGCAGCAATAACTGCAGATTATAAACTGAGAGTGGGCTGTGTGTGGGCTGTGGGGTAAAACATGCCCTTCATGTGGGCACCTGTCACCTGTCAATCATTAGCCAGGGCCCACTATACCCACAATGCCGTGCTACTGAGGGGCCAGGCATGTCTGTGCTGGGGGGGGGGGGGGCACTTTGGGGGGGTCTGTGGGGTATTTACTGTATGCCATGTGGGCATCTATGATCTTTAAATCATTAGCCAGGGCCCACTATACCCACAATGCCGTGCCACTGAGGGGACCGCCGCTCATCTCTGTGTAAGCCCCCCCCCCCCCCATCCCCTGCCACACAGGCAGGAGTCCCACGAAGATAACATCATCCCCGTTACACTTGGTGGGGGGGGGGGGATTGCATAAAACAGAGCTGGCTGCTGGCTGGGGGGGGTACTGTACTTGCAGTTAATGTTTATTGCATTTACAGTAAACAATACAGCATGCAGGTGTCTATGATCTTTAAATCATTAGCCAGCAGTCACTGTAACATTTCCCGAAGAACACCCATAGCAAAGGGAACTCATACGGACTTCGCTCGAATGCAAAACATTCATTTATACATTGAAAAGAACAACAAGGGGCTTCTACAGTGAGCAAAAATCATGTCATTAGTGTCTTACTTATTCTAGTTATAGCCACTCGTCTGCCCTGCCTGTGTGCAAGTCCTTCTCTATGGTCACTGTAGCGAAGGGGAGGAGAGATCACCCCACCCGGCGTCGAACCCAAGTCTCCAGGGTACCAAACATGCGCTTTGACCACAACGCCAAAGAGCCAGGCTCATTGGTATGGCAGTCAGAGCACACACACAACCCTAGTGATGGTCACTCCCTCACACACACACACACACACACAACCCTAGTGATGGTCACTCCATCACAGTCACGCTGTGGTCACCTGTGCAGGTGGAGCCGATGGCATACTGTACCTCAGCAGGCAGCAAATTCATTCCATTAAGTTATTTAATTAGTGTATTAATTATAATAATCATACCCGGTCCTTCTGTATGGTCTCGCTGTGGTCACCTGTGGTCACCTGTGCAAGTGGAGCTGGTGGCTCACTGTCCCTCTGCAGGTAGGTCTCATAGTTGATGGTGGCTAGCCTACCCTGCCCGGCTAACTGGTCTGGTCTGCCTGTCTATGGTCACCTGTGCAGGTGGCTAGTCTACCCTGCCTGTCTGATTGGTGTCTGTGGTCACCTGAGCAGGTGGAGGTGGGGGCGGGGGCTCACCTCTGCAGGTAGGTCTCATAGTTGATGGTGGCTAGTCTACCCTGCCTGATTGGTCACCTGTGGTCACCTGTGCAGGTGGCTTACTGTCCCTCTGTAGGCAGGTCTCTGTGGTCACCTGTGCAGGTGGCTAGTCTACCCTGCCTGTCTGATTGGTCTGTGTGGCCACCTGTGGTCACCTGTGCAGGTGGAGGTGGGGACAGGGGCTCACCTCTGCAGGCAGGTCTCGTAGTTGAAGGTGGCCTTGAAGCCGTAGATGGAGAAGGTGACGATGGAGGCGAAGACGGAGGTGCCGCTGTTGATGAGCGACACCACGATGGCCTGCCGCTCGAAGTTGTTGTTGTGGTGGTTGTAGCTGGCGAAGGCGATGAGCGAGCCGAAGCCCAGCCCCAGCGAGAAGAAGATCTGAGTCGCCGCGTTTATCCACGTCTGCGGGTTGGCCAGCTGCTCCAGCTGATACATATGGGGTATACACACACACACACACACACACACACACACCAAATGCACACACATGTACACACACACACACACACCAAACACACACACACACATTAAACGCACACACACACACACACCAAATGTACACACACACACACACACACACACACACCAAATGCACACACACACACATACACACATACATAGACGTACACACGCACACAAAAGCGTCATCAGGTGTTTGTCACACAAGAGTGTCTCAACGTTAGTGTGTCAAGTGTGTTAGTGTGACACTTTCTCTTTCTTTTTTTTCTTACAAGCACACACACACAAACACACACACACACAGACACAGATACAACCCCCCCCCCCCCACACACACACATACACACCCCTTACCTTAGGAGTAAACATGTATTTGACATGTATTTAACTTCACACCCACACACACACACACACAAACACACCCCTTACCTTAACAGTAAACATGTATTTGACTTACAAGCACACACACACACACACACATACACACACCCCTTACCTTAGGAGTAAACATGTATTTGACATGTATTTAACTTCACGCCCACACACACACACACACACACACACACACACACACATCCCTTACCTTAGGAGTGAACATGTACTTGACCCCGTTGAGGGCCCCGTGCAGGGTGACTCCCCGGATGAGGTAGATGAAGAGCACCACGTAGGGGAAGGTGGCGGTGAAGTACACCACCTGTGGAGGTCAAGCAGGGTTCAAAGGTCAAGGGTCATCAAGTGCTGGTGGTGTGTTGGGCAACATGCCCCTGACTAAGTGGGTCAGGTCATTGGCCCTCAGAGACACTGTTATTCTTCTCTTGAGGAAAAACACAGCTGCCTGGAGAGACGCAAGAGACGCTTTATCTCCATGACTTCCTTCAGATCAGTAAACAGCGTGTGTGTGTGTGTGTGTGTGTGTGTGTGTGTGTGTGTGTGTGTGTGTGTGTGTGTGTATGTGTGTGTGAGTGTGTGAGTGTGTGACCTCACCTTTGCCCCCCTTCCCACACACACTCATCGCCACACTTACGTAAGGAAGTAGAGCAGGGTTACACTCCCCTCCCTCCCACCCCTCTGCCTTTGCTCCACACAACCCCACTGTGTGTGTGTGTGTGTGTGTGTGTGTGTGTGTGTGTGTGTGTGTGTATGTCTGTGTGTGTATGTGTGTGTGTGTGTGTGTGTGTGTGTGTGTGTGTGTGTATGCTCGGCCTACCTTCCCCGTGGACTTGACCCCCCTGACGATGAAGAGGTAGACGATCATCCAGGCCAGCAGGAGGCAGAGTGCCTGGCCCGTGTGCACGCCGCCGTTCTCGTCGATGGAGGAGGAGATGTTGAGCGTCTCGCGGTAGAAGAAGTACTGGGTGGGCGTGGCCACCTCACACTCCTCCAGGTAGCCCGTCAGGTTGCTGTTCACCGGACACTCCGCCCACGGCAACACCGACTACGGGTCACGTACGGAGGAGGAGAGGAGGAGAGGAGGAGAGGAGGAGAGGAGGAGAAAAGAAACAGGTTGATGATTATAATGGAGGTCGGGTCCAAACACAAAGAGGAGCTTCAGATTTATCAGGTAAAGTGCAAAGCTACCAAAAACAAATGAATTCCTATGGACTCTGATTGGACTATTACTAGTAATCAGTAACTATTGATAGTTAATGGTCAATGATGCGTGCCAGTTAGCTGACAGATATTATTAAGTCCCATATTTCTATAATACGAGTCAGACTCAATTTGACACACTTGTCAGGGCCCAACAACAAGAGCCTTTGACATGCCCGTGAGGTACAGGACACTGAGTCGTAGCCACCCAGACTGCGGGTCGGGTCCGAAGGAAGAGAGGAGAGGAGGAGAAACAGGTGATGATTATAATAGAGGTTGGGTCCAAAGATGCATGTATGATAGTGCTCAGTGTTATTCGTTCACTGACTGCGGGTCGGGTGAGAAGGAGAAGAGGAGAAAAAAAGAACAGGTGATGATTATAACGGAGGTCGAATACTGAGCCATAGCCCCCAAGACTGACCTGGAAGGAGTGGAAGAGGTACCAGAAGCTCCATGCGTTGATGACGTTGTAGTAGAGACACAAGTACAGCGATGTGATGACACTGGCAATGCCTGCGTGAGGGGATCAGGAACAGAGACGAGAAGTTATTATCTGGGCACATGACAGTACTACAGCCACACTGCATATGAAGTGTATGTCCTTTTTCTTGCGCTCATTAAACTACATATATATGTGGGATGTTGAGATGGATATGAAGTTGAGTGTGATGGTGAGATGGATGTTTATATATAGTTGAGTGTGTTATGTTAAGGTGGCTATATGTTGAGATGGATTAGCTGAATGTGATGTTACATTATTACATTACATTACACTTAGCAGACACTTTTATCCGAAGCGACTTACAAAAGGAGGGCCATAATAAGAGGGTGTAGAGGAACACAGAGTAGACAGACTACCCTCATACACACAAGGAGATACATGTGCCTTAGGTAAGTTTCCCAGAGCAGAGACACTTCACACACACACACACACACACATGCACACACACACACACACACACACACACACACACACATACACACACACGCACTCATTACCAGAACACCCTCTCTTCCTTTACCCCTTTCCTCTCATTACGTAACCTACACGCCAAACACTCCTTGGTAAATAAAACAGGTATGTCAGGGGACTTTGTGTTGAAAAAACACACACACACACAACCTCACACTGTACACACACACACACAACCTCACACTGTACACACGGCACACAGGTAACTCACCCACTCCCTATCAGTAGGGGTTGACCCCCATCTCCCCCCCCGCTAACTCACCCACGCCCCCCAGGTAGGGGTTGACCCCCCCCTCCAGGTAACTCACCCACGCCCCCCAGGTAGGGGTTGACCCCCCCCTCCAGGTAACTCACCCACGCCCCCCAGGTAGGGGTTGACCCACGCCCCCCAGGTAACTCACCCACACCCTCCAGGTAACTCACCTACGCCCCCCAGGTAGGGGTTGACTGCTACTCACCTACGCCCCCCAGGTAGGGGTTGATGGCGCTCCAGGCTCCAATGCTTCCCAGGCGCATCTTCTGCCCGATGGCCAGCTCCATGGAGAACAGGGGGATCCCCTCCAGCACCAGCATCAGCAGGTAGGGAATCATGAAGCCCCCTGCAGACAGATACACACACACACACACACACACACACACATACACACACACACACACACACACACACACACACACACACACACACACACACACACACACATACACATACACACACAGACACAGACACATACACACACACACACACACACCATTAGGACCTGCAGGTATTCAAAGCAGTGTTGGTAGTAGACTGGTTAGCAGAGTTGTCTAGTAGGGAGTTGACCTGGGGTTAATTGCCGATGACTTGGAAAAGGATTCTTAAGACTACGGTGGGTTTTATATAATTGTATTTACACTCCACTTTCGGCAATATTTCACACAAAGAATAGACATACATTACACTGTAAAGCCTCACACTGCACTAGCATACAACTAATGGCCCTGCACCTGTGATGTCTCTGTTATTGAGGTAGATGTCAGCTGGTAGTGTGCACTGGGGGGCACCTGTCCTCACCTGTCCTCATATACATGAAAGACACTGCAGGCTTGAGCCTTACAACACGAAATGCATACGTAGGCCACGTCTATCCTACAGCACAATACACCATCACAGACATTACCTGTTACCCATCAACCTCAGAGTCACTGACATACTGGCTATTCTTGCACTAAACAACTACAACACAATACAGCAATCACAAGGGTTAACCATTACCCATGATCCTCAGTCACTGAGATACTGGCTATCCTTAAACTAAACCATCTCCTCCTCCCATCCTACCCCTCACCCTGTATGTGTGTGTGTGTGCTTGTGTTTGTGTGTGTGTGTGTGTGTGTGTGTGTGTGTGTGTGTGTGTGTGTGTGTGTGTGTCTGTCTGTCTGTCTGTTGTCATGCTCAGTTGTTTTGGATAAAAGCATGTGCTAAGTGTAGTGTAATGTCATTTCCTTGTTGTCTGACTGGAGTACTAGATCGAAGAGACATAGTCAGTGGCCCTCAGAGCAGCGGGGGGCAGTACAGTAGCCAGGGTCAGCAGGGGTCAGCACTGGTGGTTGGCTCATTAGAGGCTACAGTTTGAGATGTGTGTGTGTGTGTGTGAGAGTGTGTGTGAGAGTGTGTGTGTGAGTGTGTGTGTGTGTGTGTGTGTGTGTGTGTGTGTGTGTGTGTGTGTGTGTTGTCTGACTGGAGTAGCTGACTACAGTAGCTGGGGTCAGCAGGGGTCAGCGCTGGTGGTTGGCTCATTAGAGGCTACAGTTTGAGATGAGGAGGGAGAGAGGGAGGGAGGAGGAAGAGGGGGGGTTTGCCGTTCCTCACGCAACTACATCACTGCCAGTTAAACGGCGTGTGACTGTGCGTGCAGGTGTACCTTACTTGTGGCTCATTAACCCCCCCCCCCCAGTGCCATTTCACCCCCCGTTTCCTATTAAAGCTCTTGGAGGAAAACAGGCGATTACTCTGTGTGTAATCTGGCAGGACGGAATAGGGGAAGGTTTTTGCACAAATCACTTTTCGCTGACCGTTTAATCACAGATTACTCATGATCGAAAAACAAGTCTGACGTGCAGTTCCACACTCCCTGCTGGCTGCTTATAAAAGCCATCGTGTGATAAACATGCCCTTAGATCCTTAGATGTCACAGAGCCAGCTTTACCACTCTCATTACCTCAGTGACATGTGATCATGTGATCTGAACACACTACAGTCTTCTGCATAGCCATGTTGGGCATGGTCACTACACACACTAGAACAACTACTATTTTTAAATATATTTTTGAACTTGTATATTTGTATTTGTGTCTGTGCTGCCACACCACAGCCCAATCCTGCCCAGTACATATTTCAGTAGTGCCTCTGCCTTTAAACATCCCTACACTACTGCATTACAGCCCAATCCTGCATATGTCCAGTACATGTTTCAGTAGTGCCTCTGCCGTTAAACATCCCTATCTTACTGAAGCCCATGATGTCTGGCTGCTGGTCTGGGTGTAAGCAATGCTACATCACTCACTTACAAGTCTGTGGCAGTGTACTCCACGAGCAACAGCATAAGGACGCCTACTACAGAACAACACAATGCCCTAAGTAACTTACAGCGACCCAGTGACAACATAACAGGCTGGTTCTTCCTGGTGTTTTTCATTAACCCTCTTAGGCTTCATAGCAGGCTTGGGGCTCATCCACCATCATATATCATGGCAGCCATGAATGACCTGAGCATCTGGGGTTCGTCTGCATGCTGTTTCTGATGGAGGCGGCTTCCCCATGTGATCCCTGAGCCCTTATGAGTGACCTGGGGCTCTCTGACTGCCTGGCTCTGTTTTTCAGCATAGACTTCTGCCCTTTATCAGGTAGCCATCCTCAAACTATATTCTATGCACTTTACTCCCCACTCCCCATGTACAGTTTTAGACTAACAATCACCAATTTTACTGCATGTCCTACCCTACCCTGTAAGCCTATGCATGTGACTAAACCATCCTTGTGTCCTTGTAGACAAGACAAAATAACAGATATCTGAATCAGCAGGACCTCTCGTAAGCGCTTTGTCAGAGCGGCACTCTCAATGAACACTAAAACTCAGAATTCAGTGAATTCCCTCAGATGTTACAGACAGACTCTGTGATATTGTATTTTTCTTTCACTAACTAAAGTTGTTGGTTATTGTGTTTAAACTGGGAGATCTGAAGCTCTGGCTTCAGCTTAGCTGCTTATTTCACTGCACACTAAACATCAGTCTGTAGATCTTGAGTACAGTAGTATCTCTCTGCAGATGCTATATGTGAATATGAGTTTTGCCTTATGCTCTTCACCGAGGCACAAACACACTGTCCTTTCCGGTCTCTCTCCTATCTCTGTCCTGGGGTTTCACAAGAGGTGTTTATGTGTCACTCACAACTTCAAACATCCTGATCTATGCAGCACAGAACATGCTGGAGATGAGTTTGCAAAGACAGCATCACAGTAATGTTGGATTTATGGGACAATGCAGAGATATCTAACATTCTCTATACATCTTTGACTGTAACGTTAAAAGACAGAGACAGAGAGAGAGAGAGAGAGAGAAAGAGAGAGAGAGAAAGAAACAGACTGAGGCAGTAAGAGACAGAGAGCATTTTAATGCCTTCATTTGCATACTTAAACATTCAATATGGAGGTACAATTGTGTGTAAACAACTGGGGGAGGTTTGTAGTAAATTAAAGATTTAGTGTCTTAGTTACAGAATAGAAGCATTGGCTTATAATTCCAACCAGTTCTAACTTCAGGGCTCTGGGCAACTCCGTAGTGCTGTCTACCCTAAGGCAAAGTCAACAGGCAAGACGAACCAAAGCCAAACAGACTTCACCCGCAGGGCTGCCCCAGGAGTTAAAACTAAAAATCATTTAGCTTACGGGCTGTGTCAGTCATTCATTCGGCCTGATAAATATTGACAGGCAAGATAAATAAATGACACAACAGGAATTCAAAAATAAGTCCTCCATTTTTAAGAGTGATCTACATACACGCTCCATATACCGACAATTAAGTGTGTAATAACAGGTTAGTAGATTTTAGTAATAATAACATATTAATAATTTATAAGCGGAAAAAGCAGTTTCTCTTTTAAAAACTTTCGGTCTACGCCCCATAAGCAGTAATCCTGTTGCTCTTTCAAGTGTAAAGGTTAGAGTATGGGTTATCTAAGTGCTAAAAGTTTATGTTTACACATTCTAACTCATTCCAACCCTACGCTGTTATCATTACGCTTATCATAGTGGGATTCCACCTGTTGCAAAGTTCTCGACTGAGGGGCAACGTGGTAACTCAGCCGAATGAACACAGGGCACTAGAATGTTTAAAAATTCTCATACCTCCGCCGTGCATCTGGCACAGATAGGGGAACCGCCAGACATTCCCGAGTCCCACCGCGTAGGACACGCACGCCAGCACGAACTGCATGGGATTATCCCACGATGGCCTCGCGTCCTTCTCCATCCCTGTCTCTCGGCACTGCGGCGGTATGAGGACACAACTGGAGCAGCAGCCGACTTGTGCTTTATTTGAATGGGCAGCCCTGTGGGAAACGGACAAGACCACACATGGGTTTGGACGCTGTGTTTAAGAAAAGTGTCCCGAGCAGATTGGTCCCACCTCCCTTTCTGCATGCAGCTATAAAGCTCGAGCTGGAGCGACTCTAACGACATCCTCTCGTGCTATGGGGAGGGGCGCGGGGGTTAATTGGTGTGACTTGCGCAATTCAGGTGAATATTTAATTGGAGTGTCTTTAACCTGCTGTTTGGCAATGTCATGTGAAGATAGTGTGTTAGTCAAACCCCCTTTTATGACGGCAAGGCAGTAAAAAATGTCTGTCATACGTTCAAATGTAGGTCCTGTTGACCAAACAAAAAACAATCCACTGTATGCAACTCGACAAATACAGGCCTAGGGTGTGCGCATAGCAACAGAAGGCGCTCAAAACTTGCCGCTGCGTGTGTTAAATGTTTTATAGACCAGACTGTGCGAAGGTGGCACAAGCGACCATCCTTCATGCAGCACATCACTGTTGCATAACTAAGTCAACAAACCTGAAGAATAGTATCTAACGAGATATGAAGGTATTTTCAGATAGCCTACAAGAGCAGATTTTTACTAACCCTCCCAAAGCGCCTTCACACTTCACTTGATAAGGTTTATCTTGTGATTGGCCTATTACTAAATCGTAACTCCACTTCAAAAGTCACTTCAATCTGCTTCTGACATATTTACATATCTTGACATGTTTATTCAAGTGTAAAGGATGCTGTACTATGAGATACCAAACACCAGCTTCTGCACAGGGGCCAAGACGCTGAAAAACACACGACAATGACACACACACATCATGAGAGATCAGCCTCAGACACATCACATGACACTCGTCTCTCTACAGATTTCATTAAAGGTCTGGCCACCTGTTGACCACTGAGCTGTCCATCTCAAACACCAGGCCCCCTCTGAGAGCCATATAAGGAGAGCTGAAGCAGAAGGCTAAACTCGGGACAGTCTGCAAACCAGACACACGTCTAAAAGAGAAGTCTAAATGGGGGGTGGGATGCGGCACAGCTCACCAAAACAATGGCAGTGTAACTACAGTAGTTACAGCAGGCTTTCCCTACTGTGGTATGAGAAGCCACTGGCAGACATCAAAACTGACAGCTGATCTTTAATGAACAATAATGGCTAATCACACTGTACTTCACACTGCATTTGAAGCAGCATGTGAGTAATTGCAAAAGTTAAGAATGTGCAAAAATTAACACAATGCCATTTTCCATTCAGCAATCTTAATAAGAACTCACGTAAACTCACTCTAGGTTGCTGGGATTAATTGGACACATGCAAGTACACATGTGCAAAGCTGGAGTCTATAACAGCTTATAGCAGGACAGCTGGGCTTTATAACAGCTTATAGCAGGAGAGCTGGCCTCTATAACACTCAATAAAAACATGATTGCAGTATATATTTTTATTTGATATGAATTTTCCCACTGATGCTGCCAGTTTGAGAGCATGTTAATTGGAACCTGTCTCTGAAGTCACAGACTACCAACACATCTCACATACCAGCTGACCTGTACTGCTGCATAACATGACCATGAGTTTATACTAAACAGATAGGACAACAATATGCCAAGTGTGTCCCTTTATGACAGCAGATGGATCATTTGACAGACCAGTTCTAATGGCATAAATTAGTGGTAATAATATTTGTGTTTGTGTGTGTCCTTGTATGTCTATGTCTGTGTGTGTGTATCTGTGTGTGTGTGTGTGTGTGTATCTGTGTGTGTGTTGACAGACACAGTGTGTGTGGGAGGCCAGCACAGTGAGGTGCACAGCTGTGTCACTGAACAACATCTCGGTCTGTTCATGTCCAACTAGGACACCCAAATGGAGCCTCCACACTCGTTCCCAACGCTCCCCTGTTGTACTCATCCTGTGTCTGGGGGAGGGGGGGGGGGATTGGCCTTGGGGGGGGGGGGGGGGGGGGGGGGGGTTGGTTGGCTGGCCGTAATTAATAATAACCTTTACTTGTATAGCACAGTTCATACATACAAGATGCAGCTCAAAGTCCTTTACAGTTTGGCAAGGTCACAACAAGACAACATTTCTTGCAGTCCAATGGCGTCGGAGCAATTGAACAGAATAACGAAATTGTCCCCCCCCCCCCATGGTCACAGAGGCCCGGCGGCCCCCAGGGGGGGAAGTGTCCCCAGTGGAGCGAGAGGCAGCCCCTGGGCCCCCGCATTCTTCCACAGAGGGCCGGGGGGGGGGACTGGGGCTGGGGGGGGGTCGTGTTTGCGTTTGTCCCAGACAGATGTGGAATTCTGCACAAAGCCCCCCCGTGGAGGGCCAACATCTTGTGCTCCACTTTTGGGTGCCCCACTTTGTCCCGGCCAATCCCGACGCTGGACACAGCGCAGAGGAGACGGACACAGAGCGTGTGTGTGTGAGCCAGTGTGTCGTGCGTGCGTGCGTGCGTGCGTGCGTGTGTGTGTGTGTGTGTGTGTGTGTGTGTCGTGCGGAGGCGGAAACAAAAACAAGTCCTGCTGAGGAGGCCCAGATCCAGAGCCCGACCGGACAGAACCGGAGAGGGGACAGTATTTACGGTCCCGGTCTCGCTCTCGTACGGTGAGGCACTCCTAACCGATTTTGACGTCCTGTCACGGGGGGTGGCGCTGCGCTGGTGTGTGTGTGTGTGTGTGTGTGTGACCGGCCAGAACCAGTGAGGGGACAGTATTTAGCGCTCCTAACCGGTTTTGACGTCCTGACGCAGGGGGACTGCATGCCTGCGACGGACGCCACTGGATGGGGGACGCGTCCACACACCCCCCCACTGCAACACACACACCCCCCACCGTGACACACAATTAGCGAGTGTTTCCCCCAACAGAGGTCGGGGACAGCGTTATGTAACTGTGCCCACTAGAGCCGTGTGTGCCTAATGTGTCCAGACGTGTCCAGACGGAGGCTCCTTAGGAGAGCACTGGGCATGGCTGCTCTCCGTCCCCCTCGCATACTGTCTCCTTCCTTTCAGCGCCTAATTGATGCTGCCTTTGTGCGCCTAATTGATGCTTGACTTCCAGGCGGGCAGCAAGGAGCAGTGGGGAGCAGTGGGGAGCAGTGGGGAGCAGTGGGGAGCAGTGGGCAGCAGTGGGCAGCAGTGGGGAGCAGTGGGCAGCAGTGGGGAGCAGTGGGGAGCAGTGGGGAGCAGTGGGGAGCAGTGGGGAGGAGGACGGAGAGCTGGACTGCAGGAACCCCTGGCGAAGCCTCAGACGGACCGCCGGTCAAAGTGCACCTGTCCAAGTCCAAGCGTCCCCTCACCTGCTAATCCCGTCCCCACCTCAGGTGTCCTGGTCTCGGGGGTAATCTGGGGATATTGGCCTGGCCAGCGTGGGAACAGCGGGCTGTACTGGTGTGTGTGAGTGTGTGTGTGTGTGTGCGTGTGTGTGTGTGTGTGTGTGTGTGTGTGCGTGTGTGTGTGAGAGTACGTGTGTGTGTGTGTGTGTGTGAGAGAGAGTACGTGTGTGTGTGTGTGCGTGTATATGTGTGCGTGTATATGTGTGTGTGTGGGGAGTGAAATACAGCCGTGGGGTGCCGTAGCCCGGGGCAACCCTGACAGCACCTTTCTGTGCTGCTGAGATATGGATGTGTGCCGGCCCTCAGCTCTGTGTGTGTGTGTGTGTGTGTGTGTGTGTGTGTGTCTGAATGGCCAGGAAGTCGGAGCTGTAGGGCTGCCCTTTGTGCTGCAGCTCCTGAGAGCTTTTATAGGCCCAGCTGGCCACCTTCAGCTACAGCCAACGGAAACGCACTGGACACAAACCCAAGAGTTGGTTACTTTCTAATTAGGTGGACGCTTAGCCAAATAAGATTCCAGATGGAAGTATAACGTCAATATAATGATATATGACTAGTTAGGATAGGATAGTTGGGATAGACTGATGAGCTGGTCGTCATGTGTTGTATTTACACTGACTGACTGACGGGTAAAGTATGTTTGGAGATCTTTCCACCTGCTTCTCGCTGAGGCTACAAACACAGCTCACCACTGCCCCCAGCTGGCGGAAAGGGAACTGCAAGTCTACTAGACGTATCCTACCAGCAAGGAACATCTGTTTGTCAGTCTGTCTCTTACTCAACCATATTATTTAGTCTTCGTGGCTTATAATTTAGCTTTCAGCAACTACAACTACATACTTTTTGGTCATAATTTCATTGTTAGTTCCTGCTCGTATCACCTGCTATCACCCATTTAAACATGTAAGGGACACAAAACACACAGCACCCAGCACATCTTCAACAAGCTCTGCTCTGCACTAGTTAGCTTAATGCTACAACACTTTTACACAAGTACACAAGTTAATGTTGCATATAATATATAATATTGCAAGTTATTTTTTCAAAAAAAAAAAGACTAATGTGTAGAATTTCAAACAGATAAAGAAATAATTTGCAATATTTTAAAAAATATTATGTGAATTGAAGCAAGATGATTGATAAAAAATGACCCTCACCAATACTTGGTGCAGAAGCTGTTGTGTGCAGTGTTGACTACAAGATGCATGCCTGTGTGTAGACATATGGAAAGTGCCCAGGCCATAATGTGCTCATTTCTTCTACACTGATGAGCATTTCATCTTACTGGTGTCTTTGGACACACTGGAGTGCTCTTTAGTGTTGGGAAACAAAAACAAACACTCTGTGGTAAACTTCCTTTATTACAGTGTAGACTGTGGCTCCGTCTGAGGCATGTGTGTGTGTGTGTGTGTGTGTGTGTGTGTCAGCTCTGCAGATGTGCGTGTGTGTGTGTGTCAGCTCAGCAGATGGGCTGTGTGTGAGGCGTGTGTGTGTGTGTCAGCTCTGCAGATGTGCCGTGTGTGAGGCGTGTGTGTGTGTGTCAGCTCAGTAGATGTGTGTGTGTGAGGCGTGTGTGTGTGTGTGTCAGCTCAGTAGATGTGCGTGTGTGAGGCATGTGTGTGTGTGTCAGCTCTGCAGATGTGCGTGTGTGAGGCATGTGTGTGTGTGTCAGCTCTGCAGATGTGCGTGTGTGAGGCGTGTGTGTGTGTCAGCTCTGCAGATGTGCGTGTGTGAGGCATGTGTGTGTGTGTCAGCTCTGCAGATGTGCGTGTGTGAGGCATGTGTGTGTGTGAGCTCAGCAGTGTGATGTGTGTGAGGCATGTGTGTGTGTGAGCTCAGCAGTGTGATGTGTGTGAGGCATGTGTGTGTGTGTGTCAGCTCTGCAGATGTGCGTGTGTGAGGCGTGTGTGTGTGTGTCAGCTCTGCAGATGTGCGTGTGTGAGGCATGTGTGTGTGTGAGCTCAGCAATGTGATGTGTGTGAGGCATGTGTGTGTCAGGTCAGGAGATGTTTGTGTGTGAGGCATGTGTGTGTGTGTCAGCTCTGCAGATGTGCTGTGTGTTCCCTTAAGGGTGACTCTGACGCTCTTCTGGGTTGGCCAACGTCTTTACTGTGTAATTCAGCTTCTGCACATGCAAACTGTATATACATTTACTAAACAAGCAGAGACACACACCAGAGAGAGTACCTGAGTACCTGTGTTCTACAGACGTGTGACTCACACCTGTCTACAGACACCTTGCTGTGACGGCATCAGCTATTTTTAATAGCTAATTAGGTATAGCCTGCGCTCACACAATCTTACAGGCTACAGGTAGCACAGCATACAGTACTGATATCCCACAACTTCAGCATTATCATGCTGGAAAAATAACTCTGCTATCGAAATATTAAATGCATATTTATTTATGACACAGAAAAACCAAGAACGGGCCAACTGTAAAAAAAAAAGGTTATCATGAACATTTGGTATAGGCTTCTTAGGTGGCCATGAAGTGCTAAATGTAAAAGGCATAGCATTCAGGCAGCCTACCATAGCCTACCCTATAACACACATACAGACCACTAAAACACCCTACCATACCCTACCCTATAACACACATACAGAAAACACCTACAGCTGAGCTTTTTCAGTGGCTTAAAGTTCAGTATTTTGTTAGGATTGGCTGTCAGGCTAACCAGTGCTTGGTGACAGTCTCTAGGTTACCACCCACCCAAAGGCTTCCATTGGCGGATAGTTTCACCCCATGGGCCGGCGAAGGCACCCAGCTGGACGGCCGGGATCCGCCTCCCGAGCCTTAAAGGTCCCCTTTCGCACACTTCTTCCTCCACACTCAGGTGAAGAGCGGTCCTGAGACAGAAACAATGTTCGCGGGTAAATCTTGTATTAATTTCGCCATGCTGCTGCTGCTGGCTGTGGGGTTTCTACCTGTGGCCGTCCCAGGTGAGTGACTGGCGGGCGGCCATACTTAACATGTGTGTGTGTGTGTCTCCTCCAGCGGAGATATTAGGAACTTACAATACGTGCTGCATCATTTGCGTGTGCGTGTGTGTGTGTGTTTGATGTACAGGAGTGCGTGTGGAACTCGAGCCTGCTACCCGCTTTAAGACGCACCACAAAACGGAAACAGAAAAACGGTCGTGAAAACACGACTGGTTTTCTAACTTGTACCGTTTGAGTTGTGTCTTCATATGTGCCCCTAAGGTAAATGTGTCTTGTAAACATCTACAGTAGCAGGTTATGCAACATCTACAGTAGTGGGCTATGAGTAGGCTTAATTACAAAGCAGCGGGTAAATTAAGGCGGATGTTATTTATAGAGTAAGCTAAATTAAAATCTCTTTGTTTACCAAAGGATGTCTGCAGGTCGTGAGAATAAAACTTAAGATCATCTCTCGTCTCGCAACGATTCTAACCATCACAGCTGCATAGCGAACCCTTATGACTGCTGGACATAAGACCAGTAATTACACCACTCCTTTGTTTACATAGTCAAGTGATAATTAGGCTACGACTGGACAAAATGTTGCGTAACCTCCCCAAAGATGAAGCTTTCAAACCTACCAGTGCGAGTATCAGCATCTCCTCTCCGCAGAAGACCAGCAATTATTTATTTTCGATCTAAACAATAAGAAGATGAAAATATAGTCTGGGCTACAGTAGAAGATTATTGTTTTACACAAACAAATCAACAAACAAACGCGCGCGCGCACACACACACATACATAACCCTGTATTAATTCTGTTCCATCTGAATAACTCCGAGTAAAGGCATGTGCCTGTCACCGTCCAGACCACACTGACTGACATTTCGCACACAGCTTGAATCATGCCTGTATGTTTGAATTGTGCAGTGTGTGGGTTACACTATTTATAACTAGTGTGAATGTAAAGCAAGCATGTGGTCTGCTGCTGTTATATACGCTGTACTCTATCACAGCAAACACCATATCTTGGGATGATTGACTGAATAGGCGAGTGTGGTCATTGTCACGGAACCCAATGGCAGGTTAACGCAAACAATCTAGCCAGAGGAACGCATGGCTACTCACGTGCCAGTGCCCAGATAGCCAGATCATACACATCTTAAAAAAAAAACTCCAGCGACTAGAGGAACAGATGATTACATGCTGCCATCTCAAACTCGGGACCACACAGGTGCATTAAAAGCAACAATGGCGCACTTTTAACAAGGAATACACCAAAGTAGCCTATAAATGTGTATATTTAAGGAAACTTTGCCTTACCTCAGAGCACAATGTGAAGTATGAAATCCCAAAAAATAAACAGCCTTGTGAACTCTCTACTACATCAGTTGATTGGTAGTTTCAAGTAGGATAGTAAAATACGAGAAACCAGCAAGAATCCAAAAACACAAAGTAAACAGGGCGTTTTATTTCCGACAAAGGTTACAGACTGACTGTTGCCACAAGACACAGAATGTTCAACTAAGTGTGTCTGAGATTGATGCTCCAGTTTGGTCTTTCTCCGCTGATAACAGCGCTGAGTCTTTTTGGGGTTTTTCCACTCTCCCGGTCGGAGGAACACGTGCGGTTTATCTGTGCGGTCATTGGCTACTCCATCCGAGATGCTCTCCGCGCGCACTGCCTCGACTGTGGTGGTCGAGGGGGCGCGGTCTGCCTCTTGGTGGGGGATGTAGGCTGCCAATCATGTTTTATTGCCCTTGGTTACATAATTTTGCGTTATGACAAGCAGGTGAACAAAAGAATGGCACTTCTTGCCGCTCATGCCTGTCAAAACATATGATTGACATGTCATTACGAATTGGGTATCACGGCTACAATTAAAGTGGACATCACTGATGTCGAAAATGACTTCCAGCGCAAAAGATGGCAGAAAACATTCATAGACAAGTTTCTTGGCATTAAAAATAAACCCTTAAAAACCCTAATCTTCTACATCTAATATTCTACATTTGTACGCTAAATTGCATTTTATGTAACCGCAATCTGTCTGCACTCTGGCTGTTGCTAAAGGGCATCATTGTTGTCTTCCACATTTCTCTTTCGGGGGGTTTTTGTCCGCGTTCATCAACACTTCCACAATAAATCTCACGTGTAACCTCATGTATTTTAATTAGCATATGTCATTTCGTGCATTACATCTGAAATAACACAGTAAACAACACACTTTTATCTCTTCCCGTGACATCTCCATGGATACATCTGAGGACCAGGCGTCAGCACACGGTGACAGGAATGTAGGCTGCTGTTGTCATGTCTCATGTCACAGGCTTGTTTATGTTCCGACATCTGTGTCCCTTGGGAAGGTCCACGTGGGAGAGAGAACAGCGTTCTATTCAGCAGCTGCATTTTATTGCTAGACAGAGTAATGTATGCAGCGCATTTAAATAACGGCTTAAAAATGTAAAATAAATAACAGAAGACACAAATATATCTCTGAAGAAGTCAGTCATAGGCTGTTTAAGTTAAAAAAAAAAGATAAATAAATAAAAATAAACTAAATTTAGAGTTGTGATAGCTTCAGGCGGTAGAGTTGTGAGATTTGCAGCTGGTGAGGTAGCTAGTGTGGTGGCTCTTCACAGCTCCCTGAGGTGAGCTCACCTCATCAGCAGCTGTAGTCTTACCGTCATGTGAACAAACTCACAGACCACCTGATCTATATTTGTCTGGGTCCGACTATATTTGGAATATTTGAAAAGGTGTGTTTGGACAACCGCACTATTTGTGCATTCCTCACAGAGTGACAGGGAGAGAAAGACAGGTAGAGAGAAAATGTGTGTGTGTGTGTGTATGTGACAGACAGAAATAGCTACAGGCATAGCCACAGTCACAGGCGGCGTGAAACGACAGCTAGACACAGACGAGTAGATGTGAGTATGTGTATGAGTGTGTGTGTGTGTGAGTGTGTGTGTCTGCGTCTATATGTGTGAGTGAGTGAGTGAAAGATAGAGACAGACAGAAAGACAGAAATAGCTGCAGGCATAGCCGCAGTCACAGACGGTGTGAAACGACAGCTCGACACGGACGAGGAGGAGATGTGACAGACACAGACGAGGAGATGTGACAGCTCAGAGCGGTGGGGAACAAGTGGCCGGCGTGGTCCATCTGCCTCCACTAGGGGTCCAAACTGACTGAGCACAAAGTCAGCTGCCTCCACTAGGGTTAGCTCAGCTGCCCCATTCAGCCTGTCCCTGTCCCCTGTCCCCTGTCCCCTGTCCCCTGTCCACTGCTGCCCCATTCAGCCTGTCCCTGTCCCCTGGCCACTGCCACTGCTGGCTGTGCTAGCTGCCCAGCACGTTGGCCATTCATGCAGCCTCCGGCCCTCCGGTGCCCTGGCGGCCCACCAGTGCTTTGGCAGGGGGGGGCAGGGGGGGGGTAGGCCGGGGGGCAGGCCGGGGGGGGCAGGCCTGGGGCATTAGCATGACAATGGGGTACCGGAGGGGCGGCGGTATAAAAGCACAGGGGACAAACAATGTGTCACTTTTGTGTGTGTGTTGGTGCTCCATGTCCTCACCTGACGGGTGTGCGATACACGCGATTGCCGCTGCTGCTGACTCCGACGCCGACACCTCTCTCTCCCTCCTCCTCCTCCTCCTCCTCCTCCTCCCTCTTCTCCCTCTTCTCTTCCTTGCCTTCCTCCTCCACCTCCTCCTCCTCCTCTCCATCCGCCACCCCCTCACCCTGTCCCTGTTCCTCCTCCTCCCTGTCCTCCTCACCCCTGTCCCCCTAGAGGCCAGTGCTGGTATGGACGAGACCTTCCTGTACTTCGCCTATGGGAGTAACCTACTGAAGGAGCGGCTTCAGCTGCGGAACCCCTCGGCCGCCGTGCACACCATCGCCAGCCTCAAGGTGAGCTCTGATTGGCTGTTTCAGCAGATAGCCTTTCAGCCTTTATTTGTCGTTCCAGAACAGGAAGAATATTCTAGAACTCCTATTAATGCCACAGGCCAGTCTCAAGGTGAGCTCTGATTGGAACAGATAGCCTTTAATTGCAGTTCTAGAACAGTAAGAAAATTCTAGAATTCTTAACAATCTGTCCTGTCCTGTCACTGCTAAGCTTTCCCCAAGGTTCCGTGTCCCCAGTGGGGGTGACTGGGAGGTCACTGTGGGAGCACCATGATGCCTGTCACATTCTAACCCTTTGATCTGATGTTTGTTTTGCTCCACTTTAGCTTATGTCCTCATTTTTGTAAGTGGCTTTGGATAAAAATGTCTGCCCAATGCAATGTAATCTAATCTAATCCATGCCCCCCCCCCCCCATGCTCCCCCAGGACTATAGGCTGGTGTTTGGGAACCATAAGGGCCGGGCCAGCAGCCGCTGGCATGGGGGGGTGGCCACCATCGAGCCCAGCGTGGGAGACGAGGTGTGGGGGGTCGTCTGGAGGATGCACATGTCAGACCTGGAGTCCCTGGACAGGTGAGACGTCGCACTATTCCCATATATACACGTCAATATTACTGTATTTACATATTTACCATCAGCTCAATTCAATTCTATTCAATTTGCTTTTTATAGTACAGTACCACCATTGACCATGGTCTCAAATAAAACCATGAAAATACTTTAAGATAGAATACCATATATATAATAAAATAAAAATAAGCAAAGGTATAAAACACCATCAGTAAAATGCAGTAAGTTGTGGTGTGTGTGAAGTGAGGCTGTGGTGACCACATTAGACCCTTGTTAAGCACATATGCTCTGTGACATAATCATACACTGGGGCCACTCGTGTGTGTGTGTGTGTGTGTGTGTGTGTGTGTGTGTGTGTGTGTGTGTGTGTGTGTGTGTGTGTGTGTGTGTGGGTGTGTGTGTTAGTGGCTGTATTTGACGCTCATTAAGCACATATGCTTCATGACATAATGATACACTGGGGCCACTGACTGGAGTGTGACCTGGGCTTAATGCTGGAGGCTGAGCTTTGGTGCTCTGGTGTGTGAAGTGTGATGCAGAGGTATGTGTGTGTGTGTGTGTGTGTGTGGAGTGTAATGAGCAGTGGTGTGTGTGTGTGGAGTGTAATGAGCAGTGGTGTGTGTGTGTGGAGTGTAATGAGCAGTGGTGTGTGTGTGTGGAGTGTGATGTGCTCAGGCAGGGGAATATGCTGTATACAACATATGTGTGTGTGTGTGTGTGTGTGTGTGTGTGTTAGTGTGTGTAAGGCATAACATAATCACACATACTGTATGTGCTCAGGCAGGAGAATGTGGTGTATGTAGAGTGTGTTTGTGTGTGTGTGTGTGTGTGTGTGTGTGTGTTAGTGTGTGTAAGGCATAACATAATCACACATACTGTATGTGCTCAGGCAGGAGAATGTGGTGTATGTAGAGTGTGTTTGTGTGTGTGTGTGTGCGTGTGTTAGTAACATAATCTCATCTGTGCTCAGGCAGGAGAACGTGCGTCTGGGAGTGTGTGTGTGTGTGTGTGTGTGTGTGTGTGAGTGAATCATGATGTAATCCCCTGATGTATGTGCTCAGGCAGGAGAACGTGCGGCTGGGAGTATGTGTTAGTGTGTGTGTGTGTGTGTGTGTGTGTTTTAGTGTGTGTAAGGCATAACATAATCTCATGTGTGCCCAGGCAGGAGAGCGTGGGTCTGGGGGCCTACAGTCCGGCGGCGGTGTCAGTGTCCACGTCTGGAGAGGAGATCAGCTGCCGCACCTACATCATGAACAGCTGCATCTACGCACCGCCCTCACCCCAGTACCTCAAGGTATAACTGTGAAAGAGGCCTGTGAAAGAGTGTGTCACCTGTGTCACTACACCTTGTCCATCTACTGTATGTGGAGACAAAACAAAGCCTTGTGTTTGTGTTTGTGTTTGTGTTTGTGTTTGTGTTTGTGTTTGTGTTTGTACGCAAGCACCACCCTGATGGTACAGACAGAAAGAAAATGTGCCATTGAATGTCCCCATGCAGTGGCAACCCCAGAGCACATCAAATTAGGGGATGAGGGTGACAGGCTCTCGGTCTGGCATTTGGCACCATCCTACCCCTACTGGAGAGTAATGAGAGAGGAACAGGGTTTAAGGAAGAAGCCTGCTTGGTTAAGTGACACCAAAGGCAGGTGAGAGACAGAAGTGATCTACTCACTACTCACCAGCTGAAACCTTTAAAAAAAAAAAAGTTAAATGGTTGTAAGGATCCACTTTCTCAGACCAACGACGGAACTGAGTGTGGACGAAGGTTTTCGCATGTTCTGGACTTACAGGATAGAATAATCATAGACATATGCATTAGAATAGCGAACATTAGAGTAACACAATATTTATCTGACTCCATGAAATAATAAGATTACCTCCAATGTCACTATACAGCATAAGGGCTAATAACACAGTAATGGCATGGCACACGAGGATATATATATGAATGGTAAATGAATGAACAGTTTATTAACCAGAGGCAAGTTAACAGTTACAATTAACACAGATTCACTGTAATGACCAAATTACATTACATTACATTACATTGCATTTGGCAGACGCTTTTATCCAAAGCGACTTACAATCAAGGAGGACATAAGCAATAGAGGAGGACACAGAGTAAAGACACAACAGATATAAGTACTTCTGCATAGGGATAGAGAGAGAGAGAGAGTTTTTAGATTAGTGTTTGTTAGTTATATTAGTTTTGTTAGGAAGGGAAGCAATCTCGGAAGAGAAGGGTTTTTACAAGCTTTTTAAAGATAGGGAGGGATGTTGCCGTTCTTGTTGCAACTGGTAGGTCGTTCCACCATTTGGGGACAACCACAGAGAAGAGCTTAGAGTGACCTCTCTTTGTGAGAAGTGAGGGTACCGATAGACGATTTGTGTGAGCGGATAAACCAGCAAATAAACCAGATATCCAAAGTAAATCAGAGAGAAAGAGAGAGAGAGGGAGAGAGAGAGATACACACAGCGTGTGGGAGCGTCATAGTAGAAAGACAACTCAAAGACGTTTTCAGTCACTGCAGCCACTGCCGGAATTGGACAGTGTTTGTGTGTGTGTGTGTGTGTGTTTTGTTTTGTTTGTGAGTTAGTTTGTTTGTTTCTGGTATTTGCCCGTTTCCTGACTGCTATTGTGATGTGTGAGGGCAATAGGGCACACACACTGCCCTGGGGGCGCCAGGTGTGTGTGTGTGTGTGTGTGTGTGTGGGGGGGGGGGGGGGGGTGGGGTGTTAGTGGGGTAGGGGGACACGGTGTGGTGTGGTGTGGTGTGGTGTGGTGTGTGAGGTAATCACCCCACTCGGAACATCACACACACACACTCTGCCCTGAAGCATCTGGAACTGGCATTTTCACACACTCATATTTGGGTTTCAGCAGCTCGTCAGAAACCTCTGTTGCTGACACTTTCAAACGCAAACACACACTAACCTGTGTGTGTGTGTGTGTGTGTGTGTGTGTGTGTGTTTACTGAGCTAAAAGGGGAGAAAGGGCCATAGTTGTGACCTGTCTGGAAGATTCCTCTGCCCTGCCTCTCCTCTGTGCTTGGACACAGGGCAAACAGTCATGGCCGCAGAGGGCCGCAGAGGGACGGCCGGCTGGCTTTGTGCTTTGACACAGGGCAAACAGTCATGGCCGCAGAGGGACAGCCGGCTGGCTTTGTGCTTTGACACAGGGCAAACAGTCATGGCCGCAGAGGGCCGCAGAGGGCCGCAGAGGGATGGCCGCTGGCTTTGTGCTTTGTGCTGCAGCTTTGTGCTCTGGGGCGTTTGTGCACCACACATGCAGTAGGGTTACATATTGTTCTGGCCCTTGTGTGCTGGAGGTCTGTGTGTGTGTGTGTGTGTGTGCGCTTGCGTGAAATGCATATTCATAGGTATGTGTGTGTCAGTCTGTATGTGTGTGTGCTTGTATGAAATGCATATTCATGTGTATGTGTGTGTCAGTCTGTATGTGTGTGTGTGCTTGTGTGAAATGCATATTCATGTGTGTGTGTGTGCCAGTTGTTCTGCTTTGTGTGCTGTAGAGTGTTTGTGTATGTGAAGTGTTTGTGTATGTGAAGTGTTTGTGTATGTGAAGAGCTTGTGGATGTGTCCAATAACCAAACATTGGTATTTAGGCTTTGATATGTGTGAAGACACAAAGGCACATACGAATCAAAATGATCCTTGTAAAATGAGCCTCTGTACACACATACACACACACACACACACACACACACACACACACACACACACACACAGGATGAGGGGTAGGGTGGGAGGAGGAGATGGTTCAGTTTAAGAATAGCCAGTGTTTCAGTGACTCCGAGGATCATGGATAACAGTTAACCCTTGTGATGCTGTATTGTGTAGTAGTTGTTTAGTTTAAGGAGAGCCAGTGTTTCAGTTTTTCTGTGTTTCAATTCTAAGACAATTCTGTTAGCAATGTGTAGGCAGCAGCTGAATGTTAGCTAGCTATGTTTCTGTAAGACCATTACAGATGTTTAGAACAGCCACATGTTAAGAAGCTAGCTTTGTTTCTGTTAGGTCATTAGAGATGTGTCAGCAGCAGCTGAATGTTAGCTAGCTATGTTTCTGTAAGGTCATTAGCTAACAGCAGGTTCTCGCTCTCAGGTGATCGTGATGGGTGCGGAGCAGAACGGCCTGCCCAGGGACTACCAGGAGAAGCTGCGCTGCATCGAGACCAACCGGTACGAGGGCACGCTCCCCGTCATGGAGGAGTTGGAGAGGGCCATGCAGAGATCCAAGGAGCGGGAACGCCAGCCCTCTGACGCCTAGCCGAGCTCTTCTTACGGACACGGACACCACTCCGCTCCGCTCCGCTCCGATGCCTCGTCTGCTTTATGGTCATCGCCCCGACCCCTACATCCCCGCTGACCCCTACAGCCCTGCTTTCCGTGCCCCACATGTATGTTTAGGTAGCCCTGAGACACACACAGGACCCACATGTATGTTTAGGTAGCCCTGAGACACACATGTATGTTTAGGTAGCCCTGAGACCCACATGTATGTTTAGGTAGCCCTGAGACCCACATGTATGTTTAGGTAGCCCTGAGACACACACAGGCCTCAGAAACACGGAAGGAGCCCTCACAGACTGTGCCGTAACCATAGAGATGAAACGTAAACTTCCTGACACCAAAAGCCCTGGGGAGGCATGGCAACCGGCATGTGCACAGATTGGGCATTTCAACTGCTTAAAGATTTTTTTTACAGAGGTAATACTAGACAGTACCTTTGTCTTGGTCAGAACAGCTTGGTCCGGAATGGCAGTGTTATCTGATCTTTGTATACTTTAGTACTTTAGAAAAGATGAAAAAAGAAATAAAAGCCTTGTAGGACCATATCAGTATGTTTACTGTCACTTATGTATTATCTTATATTTCTTCAGACGATCCTGAACCTCTCTGTCTCTCTCTGTCTCTCTCTCTCTCTCTCTGTCTCTCTCTCTGTCTCTCTGTCTTTCTCTGTCTGTCTGTCTCTCTGCCTCTCTGTCTATTTCTCTCTGTCTCTCTCTCTTTCTCTGTCTGTCTGTCTCTCTCTGTCTCTCTCTCTACCTCTCTCTTTCTCTGTCTGTCTGTCTCTCTCTGTCTCTCTCTCTACCTCTCTCTTTCTCCCTCGACCCCCTCTTTCTTTCTCTCTGAAGAACTGTTTTACAGTCCACTGGAAAGCCTGCATAAAAAGTAGTTGTTAAAAAAACAATGATAATATGATTTTCCTCAAAGCATTCTGTGAATTTGTGTAGTCCACATAATCAACCAACTAGTTCTACAGATGTGCTATTGTTGTGGATGTGCTATTTTGTCTCTGTGTCCCCCTGCAGGTGGGACTGTGGCATTACACCAGTACTGAAGTGGAAATTTCCCTTCCATCAGTGGCTATGGCCAGTGCGCGTCCATTTTTCAAATACTTCACATTCCAAATTTAAATTAAAATGCTGAAGGCCATATAATCGCATCTTCAGAAAATTTGTGGAGAAAGACGTACTTGTAACGACACTGGTAACTGACGAGATATAACTTAAACAATGTTAACTTTAATCATTTTAAAATTCAAAATTCTCCAAAAAACAGCAGTTAAAAATCAGTGCATGATCTTTAAAGGGGGGGGGGGGGGGGTTGCCTTGACAATGAGAAGAAACAAACAACAATAGAAACCCTAACAGCAGCTACAGTCTCTGAGTCTCATTGACATTTTGATGGGGATTCACTGACGACTGTGAGCTATGACAGGCGTGCGGGCGAGACATTGCAAGGTAAGACGCTGAACAATGGCTGTTTTCACACAAGCATACCCACACACACACACACACACACACACACACGCACACACAGATCTCCAGTGGGGCCCTACGATGGCCCATGAAGAGAGCAAGTGTACTCAGGGGCTCTCTGAAGAGTCTATTCTCACCGGCGCGTAGCCTTAATGCTGTGTGTGTGTGTGTGTGTGTGCGTGCGTGTGTGTGTGTGCATGTGTGCGGGTGAGTGTACTCAGGGTGCTCTCTGAAGAGGCTATTCTCCTCCACGCATACCCTTAATGGTGTGTGTGTGTGTGTGTGTGTGTGTGTGTGCACGCGCGTGCGTGCGTGCGTGCGTGCGTGCGTGCGTGCGTGCGTGCGTGCGTGCTTGCGTGCGTGCGTGTGTGTGTGTGTGTGCGCCTGTTGAAGGGGACACTCTCTGAAGAGTGTATTCTCATGTGCGCATAGCCTTAATGGTGTGTGTGTGTGTGTGTGTGTGCGCGCACAGGCGAGTGTACTCTCTGAAGAGTGTATTCTCATGCGCGCGTAGCCTTAATGGTGTCTTTATGCCCCCGGGGGGACTCGTCACAATACACACACACACACACACACACACACACACACACACACACACACACTGGTGTCTTTATGCCCCCGGGGGGACTCGTCACAATACACACACACACACACACACACACACACACACACACACACACACACACACACACACACACACACACACACACACACACTGGTGTCTTTATGCCCCGGGGGGAGTCGCTACAATACCTCATTGTGCCGCCTGAGGAGCCACATTCTGACATTCTGAGCGGAACACAGCAGGGGCCTCTGGGACAGCGGAGGTGTCACACACACATGGACCCCCAAGGTCACGGCTGGGGTCATGCCTGTGTGAACTGTATGTACATACACATAGACCAGAGACCAGAGTGTGTGTATACTGTGTGCTGTGTGTACATGCACATACACCCATAGACCAGAGTAGACCTAAACACCCATAGACCAGAGTGTGTATACTGTGTGCTGGTCTGTCAGATCCCGGAGGTCACGGCTGAGTTCATGCCTGTGTGAACTATGTGTACATGCACATACACACATAGACCAGAGTGTGTGTATACTGTGTGCTGGTGTGTCAGATCCCTGAGTTCATAGCTGTGTGTACATGCACATACACCCATAGACCAGAGTGTGTATACTGTGCCAGAGTTCATGGCTGGGTTCATGCCTGTATGAACTATATAAACACAGACATACACACATAGACCAGAGTAGACCCATAGACCAGAGTATGTATACTGTGTGCTGTGTGTACATGCACATACATACATAGACCAGAGTGTGTGTGCTGTGTGTTGGTGTGTCAGATCCCTGAGTTCATGTGTACATGCACACAGACTCACAGACCAGAGTGTGTATGCTGTGCTGGTGTGTCAGATCCCTGAGATCATGGCTGTGTGAACTGTGTGTACATGCACATAGACCACAGTAGACCCACAGACCAGAGTGTGTATACTGTGTCAGAGTTCACAGCTGAGTTCATGCCTGTGTGAACTATGTGTACATGCACATACACCCATAGACCAGAGTGTGTATACTGTGGTGTGTCAGATCCCTGAGTTCATGCCTGTGTGAACTGTGTGTACATGCACATAGAATGTAAACATATGCTGGTGTGTATATCAGACACAGACTGGTCTTTGTTAGCTGCGTGTTTGGTCACACACACACACAGGTTAAACACTTATGTGTCCTCTTATGACCAAACATGATTTCTGTGAAATTGTCTGTCTCTGGAAAGAATTATTATCTATTTTCAATATTTATCATCTACTTTTCCATCTAGCGATGTTTCTTCATTTTGTTTCTCTCTCTTCATGCATGGTAATGTCCAAATGGCAAAACAGCATTTCTTGCGAATGAGTCATGCTATTATTGATTTGCAACACTTCACCTGATGCATTTATACTAAGATACACTAAGAGGGTTTGTTTACGGAGAGGTAGGAAAGGCACTGGCAATATAATAACAGAGTTGTGAAATAATTACGGCAGTAAATGCAGACTGTGATGTGTCCCCAGCTGAGCCCTGACATTTTCTCAGCACGCAGGGGTTACTGTATACGCACACACGCTACTCACTGATTGGAGCAATTACACTACGGCCTTCCACAGGCAACACATGTGGGGTACAGAATACTCCCTCCTCCAATCAGAATGTTCTCTGTTCTAGTCAGAATGTTCTCTCCTGCAGTCAGAATGCTCTCTCCTCCAATCAGAATGCTCTCTCCTCCAATCAGAATGTTCTCTGTTCCAGTCAGAATGCTCTCTCCTCCAGTCAGAATGGTCTCTCCTCCTCCAATCAGAATGCTCTCTGTAGCCCTGTAGCTCTGTATTATTACCTAATAGCTGTGCTGAACAGTTCTCCGCATTGGTCTATATATATATATGGTTTAACTGTATGTACATGCGTCATATATAATTTTTTCTCCCCTTTTCTTGTTGTCAGCTGAAAAAGGTGGCGGTAAACAATATTAGCACAAATGGTTTCAGATGGAGCCATAAAGTGTCACATTGTGCAGGACTGTGATTTAATCATCCTGAGCGTCCATAGAGTAGCTGCATCAGCTGGGAGCTAAGCGAGTCATTTATCAATTATGGGCCCATATTAAGCACTTTATGACGAGCTGGGCTCACAGACACACTGATGCATTGCAGCGCTACATCTGTTTGAAGCCGAGTGATTTCCATTCCCATGACTGCCCCCATTCAGAGTCACAGAGCATACTTCATCATCCGTGACCCTTTCTGTGTCTGTCTGTTAGGGCAATTATAAACACCCCATCTACCTCCAGCAATGGCTGACTAAATGAAACATCGACATACTGTAGCAATGCTGGTTTATCTGTACAGCAGACACGTCTTAAACACAGAGACACACATGCTTCAGCTACACAACAGGGAACATGCAAAGGACAAATACAGAGATGTACTGTACATACACAATCCACAGTAACTCGGAGTAAAAACAATGCAAGATTA
>CM059277.1:1133498-1135998 GCA_030347295.1 Setipinna tenuifilis
AGTTAATTTCCACCTCTGGTGTACATACACTCACAAATATTCACACAGGTGGAAATGGCAACACATACACACACGCACACACACACGCACACACACACCACATATTCACCATCACACACCCGGAAACACATACACACACTCACCAATGATCTACGCTGTGGACACACACACACACACACACACACACACACACACACACACACACACACACAAATACATCCCCATATTCAGTATCACACACTCTCAAACACATACACACACTCACCAATGATGTACGCTGTGAACACACACATGCACACACACACACACACACATAGAGTGTGTGCTTGTAATGAAGCCAGTGTCCTCTCCTGTCTGAGTGACATTGGGCTGCTTTGGGAGCCGTGATGGGGGATGACCACACTCATCATCCACCCACCACAGTCACACACACACACACACACACACACACACACCGCAGTCACACACATACAAACACACTCACTCACCGCAGTCACACACACCACAGTCCCACACACACACACACACACACACACACTCATCATCCACCCACCACAGTCACACAGATACACACACACACACACCGCAGTGACTGCACACATAATCCACCCACCGCCGTCGCACACACACACACACACACACCCCGCAGTGACTGCACACATAATCCACCCACCGCAGTCCCAAATACGCACCTTCATCTCATTTACATGCATGCAAGGCCCTGCTTACCAGTGTGTGTGTGTGTGTGTGTGTGCGTGTGTGTGTGTGTGTGTGTGTGTGTGTGTGCGGGGCAAACTGAAAGTGAGTCTGAGTTGGGCTGGGGACCTTGTTTCCATCATAGATAATTGGCCTGACCTTCAGTGGCTCTTTCTAAATGCTGTTTCTCCCCACACACACACACACACACACACACACACTGCGCTGCTACACCGCCCCACTTCCTGTTTTGAACCCGCCGAATCACAGGGCTGCGTCAAACACACTCTCTCTTTTCACAGACCCACCGCTTCAGTTTCAGAGATTAGCAAACTACGACAGACTCAAAAACAGCTTGGCTGAGGCATACTGAGCCGACTTTCTTTGGACAGGACCTTTTGGCGCGTACAAAGACTCAAAAACAGCTTGGCTGAGGCGTACTGAGCTGACTGTCTTTGGCCGAGGAACAGCAGTGACCTGGTCTCAGCTTGACCTTTGACCTCTTGAAGGCTGTCATCGAGTAAGGAAGCGGGAGGGTTTGTGGAGAGGACCCTGTGACATCACAGCTTGCCCGGACACCCTTGTTTAAAAGCAGTGACCAATCCCAAACAGCCTGCTGCCTCAGATCTCTCTGCAGTGACAGTAAGCATCTTATCCCCATGACTGCAGGGGTGGCCATGACTACCACTCCAGTAATCCTCCCGTTTCGAGGAGTGAAGGGCGGTGTGGGGGACACCGCTATCGAGCCGTTCAGGCAGTTAGCCATCTAAACATCACCTAGCTTTATTATCATATTATCCTGCACATCTGACTGCTAGACCTGATGGAATGGTATCTGTGACACACTTAAAACTAAGCTGGATAGTGATGATGGATAATGATGACAGAGAGAGAAAGAGAGAGAGGGAGAGAGAGAGAGAGAGAGAGAGAGAGAGAGAGAGAGAGAAGAGAAGCAAGATACAGAGAGAAGGGAAAAAAAGAGACAAACAGAGAAAGACAGTTGGTAGACTGGGGTGGAAATCTCCCTCAACCTTTTGAGATGTTACTGTATAGCACTATTATGTCATAGAGTACTATGATGTCACTATAGAGCACTGATGTAACAGAGCACTATGATGTCACAGAACACTATGATGTCACAGAGCACTATGATGTCATTATCGATCACTATGATGTCACTATGGAGCACTATGATGTCACTATAGAGCATTATGACGTCACAGAGCACTATGATGTAATGTAACACTATAATGTAATGTGACATGATGATGCTAAAGAACTCTGTGTATTATGGAGCAGCACATATGGCAGCAGAATGTCTGGGTTGGGGTGTGGGGGTGTGCCCCCCCACCCTGGCTCTCTCTCTCCCTCCATCATCTGCCCCCCACACCCTGGCTCTCTCCCCATCATCTTCCTCCAACACCCTGCCTCTCTGCTCTCCTCCCCACCTGCCACTCCCCACCTCCTCACCATTTCCTCCTCTCCTTCTTCCCACCTCCTCTCCTCACACTTCTTCTCTCTTTCTTTCACTCATGCCTTCCCTCTCTCACTCTCTTTCTCCATCATTTCCTATGTCTGCCTGACTCCAACCTTTAATCTCTTTTTGTCTATCTCGATTCATCCTTCCTTTTCTCTGTCTGACTCCCTCTATCCCTCCCTCTGTCTCTATCTCTGTCCTGCTACCCTCATTCTTCTCTCTATCTCTCCCTGTCCACATCACTCCATCTTTTACTCTCCCTCTCTCTCTCTCTCTCTCTCTCTCCTCCTACCTTCATTTTTCTCTCTATCTCTCCCTGTCCACATC
>CM059277.1:1143498-1145998 GCA_030347295.1 Setipinna tenuifilis
ATGACCATTGGTCCTCATCTGCTAATAACCGCCGCACACCCAGAACTGTAAATTTAAAAATATTATTTAATTTATGTCCACTCTGACAAGAGTAGTCTGTGGGTGGGAATGTGTGAAGAACAGGAGCATTGGGCCTAATGTTTGATTAGGGAGGAGGGGGGGGGGACACACTAGAGGTGGAGATAGTGTGTGTGTGTGTGTGTGTGTGTGGGGTGGGGGTTCACTGGAGGTGGAGATAGTGTGTGTGTGTGGGGGGGGGGGGGGTTCACTGGAGGTGGAGATAGTGTGTGTGTGTGTGGGGTGGGGGTTCACTGGAGGTGGAGATAGTGTGTGTGTGTGGGGGGGGGGGGGGGCGCACTGGAGGTGGAGATAGTGTGTGTGTGTGTGTGTGTGGGGGGGGGGAGGGGGTTCACTGGAGGTGGAGATAGTGTATGTGTGTGGGGGAGGGGGCACACTGGAGGTGGAGATAGTGTGTGTGTGTGTGTGGGGGGGGGGCGCACTGGAGGTGGAGATAGTGTGTGTGTGGGGGGGGGGGCGCACTGGAGGTGGAGATAGTGTGTGTGTGTGTGGGGTGGGGGTTCACTGGAGGTGGAGATAGTGTGTGTGTGTGTGGGGTGGGGGTTCACTAGAGGTGGAGATAGTGTGTGTGTGTGTGGGGGGGGGGGGGTCACTAGAGGTGGAGATAGTGTGTGTGTGTGGGGGGGGGGGGGGGGGGGGTTCACTGGAGGTGGAGATAGTGTGTGTGTGTGTGGGGTGGGGGGTTCACTGGAGGTGGAGATAGTGTGTGTGTGTGTGGGGTGGGGGTTCACTAGAGGTGGAGATAGTGTGTGTGTGTGTGTGGGGTGGGGGTTCACTGGAGGTGGAGATAGTGTAGGGAGGAGCACACTGGAGGTGGAGATAGTGTGTGTGTGTGTGGGGTGGGGGTTCACTGGAGGTGGAGATAGTGTGTGTGTGTGGGGGGGGGGGGTGGGGGCCACACTGAAGGTGGATAGTGTAGGGGGAGGGGGCCACATTGGAGGTGAAAATGCCTCATACTCTCAGATATAGTGTAGGGAGGTAAAACAACCATCACTCAGCATCTGAATTATCTGAATTCTGAAATATGACAATCACCAGTTTCACTGCATGTCCTACTCTACCCAGTATGTCTATGCATGTGACAATAAACCATCCTTGTGTCCTTGTATCCTTGAATTGTTAAAAATGTAAAAATAAGTAATTTCCGGTGACATACCACACACGTGACAACCTCTTTTCGCTGAGTGTGAGAGATGACATGTGTGTATGTGAAAGATGACGTGTGTGAAATACACACTGAAGCAAACGGCGCGAATATTCACTTCCACCATTTCCTGGTATAAACACAAGCAGTGCGCTGACGGGGAGTGAAGTGGAAGATAAGCAGTCACACTAGAGTAGTAGAGTATATAATGGAGATAATACACTCTCTCTCTCTCACACACACACACACACACACACACACACACACACACACACACACACACACACACACACACACACACACACTATCTATGTAGTTAATGCCAGGTTGTGTTCTGCAGATAATACACTCTCAAAGCCGTCAGATAACAACAGGCCCTGAGTCCCTATGGGGCATCCCACTGAGATCACACACACACACACACACACACACACACACACACACACACACACACACACACACACACACTATCTATGGGGCATCCCACTGAGATCACAATCACACTCTCACCACAACACGATCTCCTCACAGACAGCAAAGCAAAGCACGCAAAGTGCTGCGTTGACATCTTTGTTTTTAGTCTTTTGACAACTGCCAACCCTCGTCTCAGTCTGTCTGACAGTCGTTTTTTTCAAAGCCATCTCCCCTGTAATTGCACCCTAAACTAAATGCCACTTTAGATGTGAGGCTCCCCAGTGAATAGACTGTAAGCAGTCTGTGGCGTTCAGCAGGTATGCTGTGATGATCTGTGCATACAGACCTTTATCTGTATCTTATTTTCGCATCATATATACCTCTTCATGTCCTTGATGACGGTATTCATAGCAAGTGCTTATGGAGAATAAGAAGAAGATCTGTCGGACTAAGAAAGAAAGTCCAACTAGCAGGTTGTGTGATCAAACATTCAGACACATGTCATGTACAGTAAGCATAATCAAGCCCATCTTTATTATGGTTATTATTATCTATATAATTATAATTACACACTCGACAGCGTCGCCCTTTCTCCCACCGAAGACACACACCACTCTGAAAAGTTGTCATAACACACACTTTTATTCAAAGTCACTTTTATCCAGTACCCTGTTAATATCAGCACCTCGTTGTTTTGAGGAAATGCTTTTCTGCACCCTTTAGAGGAGAAGACCATTAGGGTTTAATCCACATGCTCAATAGTGCTGATACAAACTGGCACTTTATGTATTTCCCTCTGCTGTTCAGGAGCGGTCTGAAGGACACACATTATCTCTCCCTCACTTTGCATTTTATTTAGACAAT
>CM059277.1:1173498-1175998 GCA_030347295.1 Setipinna tenuifilis
AGTGGTATAATAGTATATATTATATTATATATATAGTATATTTTGATATACTTGTGGAACAACATAGGGATCACAGCTAAATTTGAGACCTTATGCAAATGCACAGATTTAGAAAGACTTTACCAAACTGAAAAAGCTTTGCTGAACTTGTATGTATGCCTGCTCTTTATGTATGCCTGCTCTTTAATCTGAAGTAGACTTTAAAAACAGATGTAAACACATATTCTACTAATTTCCAACCCTTTCTTCAGACGCGAGCAATTACAGAGACGCTCTCGGGTGGTTCAGCAGCAAACCTGACCACTCGAATGTTCTTTCATTCATCTTTTCAGCGTAGTGTTTTACACACACACACACACACAGACACACACACACACACACACACACACACACACTTAGACACACACACACAGAGACACACACACACACAGCCCTTCCACGGCTACTCATATTAGGGCAGGTAGTCTCCCGGCACTTTGGCTTCATAACGGAGGCTTATTTTCGGTGGTAATGTGATTGTCACTCTCAGGTTGGCACTTGGTGGTACTTCATCAGAAATATGTTCTTTCAAAGATTGATTTGGGCTCCATTAAGTCAAAGTGGCTTGCTGTCGACATTCACATTTCTTTTTAGTTGTATTTTTTTTCCACCCGTAATATCGGTCAGGAAATGTGATGTTTCCGCTTAATTGCCGAAGTTGAAGAGCAGCCCAGCATCCATTAAAACACTCTGACGGACGCGGCTGCTGTCAGAGTGCATTCTGTGTGTGTGTGCGTGTGTGTGTGTGTGTGCCTGATCAAATCATGGCACTGAAAACCGTTCTCTGGGGCCCGCCGCGCCGCACGGCGTGTGTGTGTGTGTGTGTGTGTGTGTGTGTGTGCGTGGTGATGGTGGTGGCGTACCCCGATGTTGACATGTCACATGTCAAGCCCCAGCGTGACAAGAGCACTTAGCCTCCAGCTCTCCGCGCCTCACAAATCCGACTGACTAGCGCTCGTAATCTTCCATTATCACGGCGAGAGCAGCGGCCCTCATCCTGAATAGTTAAATAAGAGGTGTCTGATGTTGGTGAATGAGGCTCTCCAGCAGAAGCTGGGCTTTCAAAGTGCCACACACCCATCTCCCAACACAAGGCATATATGTGGAATATGTGGATATGTCTGTGGGCCTGCCTGCCTCTGTGAGTCTCTCCCTCAGTACCGTAAGCCTACTGACAGCCTGCTTATATGTGGAATATGTGAAGTGTGGATACGACTGTGGGCCTGCCTGCCAGTCTCTCCCTGAGTAGAGTAAGCCTACTGACAGCCTGCTTATATGTGGAATATGTGGAGTATGTGGATACGACTGTGGGCCTGCCTTCTAGTCTCTCCCTGAGTAGCATACACCTACTGACAGCCTGCATACATGTGGAATACGTGGAATATGTGCATAGGTCTGTGGGCTTGCCTGCCAGTCTCTCCCTGAGTAGAGTAAGCCTACTGACAGCCTGCAGCCGTCACGACAGCGGAGGCCGCAAAGGATTATGGGTACGAGTCCTCCTCTGTGCTCGTTCGAGACCCTCCGTCAGGCGGCACAGAGATCTGCCACCCATCTGACTGGAGCTGCTGGTGAGTTGTGAGCGCAGTAAAACAGTCTTGCACTCGTACTGCAGACTATAATTTGTGTATCCGCATCACAGGAGATAGAGAAGAGAGAAGAGGCACCACTACGGGCCGACAAATCAGCCCTGACTGCTACCACATAAAATGGCCGCCCTCATGGGGCACTATTAAACAGCTCTAAGGAGATGCTGTGTGTGTGTGTGTGTGTGTGTGTGTGTGTGTGTGTAAATGGCCGCCATCATGGGCCACTATTAAACAGCCCTAAAGAGATTCTGACAGGCTGCTCAGACTGATTCATGTTCCCGGGCCCTCTGTAGACCTGTTGGTTGCTTAGAAAAGAAAACAAAGCGCTGTGTTCATTCACCATGGTAACGCCCAGCGTGAGCCGTGTTTGACACCTGGGGTCACGGAGGCACGGAGGGGGTGGCGGGCAGGGGGTGACATGTGACAGACGTGGAGATGAACACACCTGTGTAGAGATAAACACACCTGGTATTGTCCTCCACTGCGAAGGGTTAATTTACACACAGCAGGGGATGGCCACTGAAAACATTAAAGACAAAAAGAAAATGAGACAGGACAGGGAATTACACAGATGCAAAGAAAGAGGGTGAGTAAGAGAGGGAGAGTGTGCATGTGTGTGTCTGAGAGATAGAGAGGGAGAGAAAGTGCATAAGTGAGGGAAACGAGAGTGAGAGAGACACACACAAACATACACACAGACAGACAGAGAGAGAGAGAGAGAGAGAGAGAGAGAGACAGAGAAAGAAAGAGAAAGAGAGAGACAGGAAGAGAGAGACAGAAACAGAGCTGAACTGAATGGGCCACAGTGTGATGCATCAGCTTTTCTTTAAGTCATAGACTCACTCAGTAAACAGTCTTGTCCCCACGGCAATCCT
>CM059277.1:1183498-1188498 GCA_030347295.1 Setipinna tenuifilis
CTCATTTACGGCGCCGCGTTGATAAGAGCTGTCTGCCTGTGCGTGCCCTGCAGCCTGCCGTACGCCGCCCATATTTCCACTGGCACTTAGGAGAAAAATGGCTGTGAGAAAGCGGCTGTTAAAAATCTGCTCGCACGGCCCTGCCCCGGCGTGTCTTGTGCCTTTTTCACCTGAAGTGTATAGCGTATTTGTACACTGTATCAGGGGTCATCAAAGGGCATCTGGAAGCATTACTCCTTACAGGAGCTCCATAAACAAATGCGCCCCTCTCCGGAGCCAAGTATGGGCGCTGGGCGGCTGCTGAGTTATTCGCTGTGCTTACTGTGGGGTTTGTTTACCTGCAAGGTCGCAGAGCCCTGCAGCTTGGTTTATGGCAGGGGAGAGAGAATATCTTTACAGGTGGCGGGATACAGAAATGATGTTTAGTGATGATGAAATGGTGCTTTATTTTGTGTGTATATATGTGTGTGTGTGTGTGTGTGTGTGTGTGTGTGTAGGAGAGAGAGAGAAAGACAGAAGGAGAGGGAGAGAGAAAGGTAGAGAGAAAGAGAGAGAGAGAAATAGAGAGGAAATAAGGAGTTTGTTTACCAACTAAACGGCAGATTGAGTGTTCTATTGTATCTCGCCGTGGAGACGGAGTGCTGGTGAGGTCAGACAGATGGTGTGGGCTGGCGGAGGCAGACTGAGGCAGTACAGGCAGAATGAGGCAGTACAGGCAGAAGAGGCAATAGAGACAGACTGAGACAATACAGGCTGACAGGCAGTAGAGGAAGACTAAGGCAATAGAGACAGACTGAGGCAGACAGACAGTAGAGGCAATAGAGACAGACTGAGACAGACTGAAGCAGTTGAGGCAGTAGAGGCAGACAGGCAGTAGAGGCAGAATGAGGGACTAGAAGCAGGCTGAGGCAACAGAGAGAGACTGAGACAGTCAAGGCAGGCTGAGGCAGATTGAGACAGTAAAGACAGACTGGAGCAGTAGAGACAGACAGGCAGTAGAGGCAGACTCAGGCAGTAGAGGCAGAAGAGGCAGACAGTAGAGGCAGTTGATGCAGGCTGAGGCAGTAGAGGCAGTAAAGGCTTGTTAGGCGGTGGTCTGCAGACATTTTGGGGGGGGCACACACGGCTCCGCACCCAGCCGCACCCAGAAACACTCCTTCAGCTGCTCTCAGCGAGCCCTTTCCTGTCAGAGCAGCGGGGTGTGTGTGTGTGTGTGTGTGTGTGTGTGTGTGGCCAGTGCTGATGAGCGAGGCGCCAGCGTGCGTTGGAGGGCGTGGGGGGCGAGAAACATCATTAAGCAGAGGTCTTACTGCTGAGGCTTCCTCTGCAAACTCCATGACGCCTTTGGAGGTCAAACAGCTCAAAGATAGGGGGGGGCGGATACACAGAACCATTGGCATTCATGCATGCACACCCACAAGTTTGCACACTCAACCTAAAATCTTGCACACTCAAACTAGGCTTGCACACACACCCTGAGTTTGCACACACACACCCTGAGTTTGCACACACACACACACACACACACACACACACACACACACACACACACACACACACAAGTAGGTTTGCAGGTTTGCACACACACACTGATCTTGCACACTCACAATAAATGTCTGCAGTCTCCCAGATCTACAACCACCAAAGCACAGAGCCACAGAGCCAGGAGTACCAAAGCACATTGCCAGACAGCCAGGCACACACAAACACAGACACACACACAAATCTTGCACACTAAAGCTAGGCTTGCACACACACCCAAGCACAGTGCCAGAGAGCCAGGCTGGTTGGACTGACAGTGAGAGCACATAGTCAGCCACACTGATGGCACTCCATGCTGCCCACATGCAACAGCTTAGACTGATCCTGACACTGATCTAAGACCAGTCGTCAGCCTGTGTTTGGACATACCAAACCTAACGGCTACAAGGATCAACTCGGTGTATGTACTAATGATTATCTGTGTTTTGACATAGTTTTGGTACATTGTGTGTTCTGAGATAACCAAAGGACATGATGCCCAGTGGTGTACTGATGGAGAGAAAGGGGTAAGCTATATTTCCAGTGGCAAAAAAGTGAAACTATGCACACCCTTTACATTAGTGACTCATTAAGCAACATTAATATTGTGTAAACTTACAAACTGGTGCCTATATGCATGTATCCTCCTTTATACCACTGATGTAGCCCACATTAGAATAAACATAATTACATCTACTTGTTCAGGGGGACTGCTTTCTCCACACATAAACATAATTACATCTACTTGTTCAGGGGGGGCTGCTTTCTCCACACTGCTAAGTGGGACTAAAATACAGCACAGTAGACTTTAGACACATTACCGTAGGGAAGTTTTTCTAAAGCGAGCTTGTTTGTAACAAAAAAAGCTCCAGCGCTGTCTCTGTCTCCTGCTCCCTCTCCGTGAGTCTGCGGCACGTAAACACTGTTTGTTAGCGCCACAGGACACACACACACACACACACACACACGGGACTCTAAATAGTCTCTCTCCGCTGCCTGGTGAGACGGCCGATTTCACAGGAGAGATGAAAACATTTCCTTTCCGAGGGCTTTGTGGCATCGCGTGTCACAGCCGAGATTTGATGTGACAACAGGGGAACATTTCAGGGGATTAGGAATGCTGTCAGACCTGACTGTCAAGACAAACTGCTTCCTGCCGCTGTGTAAACAAACGGCGGCTCTCCGAGGCGAAGTGAGGCAGCGCTGAGCGCCGAGCGGCGCTTTGACGGCTAAAAGCACATGAGGAACGTCAGGATGGCTCAGGATGGCTCCGAGACAGATGCCGAGCAGTAGCAGCGCCGAGGCTCTTTGTGCGAGCGTGTGGCACTTGTCACAGTGAGACAGCTCCCCGCCAAGCGACTCCCTCTCTCCTTCTCTCCTCACCCCACTCCTCTCCTCTCCTCCCTGGGGGACGCAGCAGCCCCGTGGCTGTCTGCCAGACGGAGGACCAGGATTACGGATCACAGGCCTGGCTTAAGATCTCACCGCCACCTCGAGTGCCTGATGGTTTAATATCATGAAAAATGCTTTACATTTTTCAGCAGGTCACTCCTTGAAGGCGTTAAACAGTCCATGTGTGGGTCATGGGTGTGTTGCAAATATCTAATACAGTTTTCAGTGTGATATGAATTTCAGTGTGTTATTTTTGATGTTATTAGTTAATGTTAATGGGATGAGATCTGTGATGTGTGTGGATAAAAGCTGGTGTTTGTGTGTATGTGTATCCTGTGGTGTCTGCTGTCTTTACTAAGGAGCTCCTGCTTTCCTCTCTTCTCTCCGTCTGCCACTCGGAGAGCTGCTGTGTGCTGTGTGAACTGGTTAACCTTTCTTTTGTTCTGTTCCACAGTGTTGCTCTGTTCTTCTCCTATGTCCTTGAAGTGCGTCTCCATCTCCAAACACCTATACTGCATCTGCTTCCCTCCTCTCTAAGTAATCAGCCCTTATCACCAACGACTCCAGCGCAGGCTCCACACTACAGTGTTAACCTTTCATAAATGTCCAATTAACCTTATCCTGATGGAACGGCTACATCTCCCCACCTGCTCTCCTCAAAACACCTTTTATGGCAGCGGAACAGTGTGTGTCCGACCGTTCCCCAAACCTCTGATGCTGATGCTGATGCTTGTGTTCTGGTACCATCACTCTGGCTGGTCACAAACTCTATTGATCTTTGGGAAAAGCAAAGGACTCTTACAGCTAAGCACTAGTCAACTCTGTGTGAAATCTAATTTGGTCTGCCAATGAAAATATAACTTTAGTGAGGAAAACAAACACATTTCAGGGCTAGTTGGTCCTTTGTATGCCTTTATCCTTGCACACATCCACTCAGCGCTGCAAACATGCTCTTCACCCACAGACACTTTAGGACACTGACTCAGACACTATAGGACACTGACACACATACACTGGCACAGACACTATAGGACACTGACACACAGATACTGACACAGATACTGTAGGACACTGACACAGATACTGACTCAGACACTTTAGGACACAGACACTATAGGACACTGACACAGACACTGACACATACACTGGCACAGACACTATAGGACACTGACACAGACACTATAAGACTGACACAGATACTATAGGACACTGACACAGACACTATAAGACACTGACACAGATACTGACACAAACACTATAGGACACTGACACAGACACTATAGGACACTGACACAGATACTGACACAAACACTATAGGACACTGACACAGACACTGACACATACACTGGCACAGACACTATAAGACACTGACACATATACTATAAGACACTGACACAGACACTATAAGACACTGACACAGACACTATAGGACACTAACACAGACACTATAAGATACTGACAAACACTGACACAGATACTGACTCAGACACTATAGGACACCGACACAAGCACTATAGGACACTGACACAAACACTGACACAGATACTGACTCAGACACTATAGGACACCGGCACAGACACTATAGGACACCGACACAAACACTATAGGACACTGACTCAGATACTGACACAGACATCTACCAGGCAGAACAAAGTGGATGGTGAGATCAAAAAACAGCCATTAACCTTTACTGCTTATTACTGTAACCCAAACTAGCCTCATTACTGCTTATTACCCCAAACTAGCCTCATTACTGCTTATTAACCCAAACTAGCCTCATTACTGCTTATTACCCCAAACTAGCCTCATTACTGCTTATTAACCCAAACTAGCCTCATTTCTTAATTTACTGCTTATTACCCCAAACTAGCCTCTTTACTGCTTATTAACCCAAACTAGCCTCTTTACTGCTTATTAACCCAAACTAGCCTCATTACTGCTTATTAACCCAAACTAGCCTCATTACTGCTTATTAACCCAAACTAGCCTCATTTCTTAATTTACTGCTTATTAACCCAAACTAGCCTCGTTTCTTAATTTCTCTATGTGTAATCTCTCCTGTTTGCCACTTCTCCAAAATACTCTGT
>CM059277.1:1200998-1208498 GCA_030347295.1 Setipinna tenuifilis
CCGGCTGCTGCGTGTGGTGGCGCTGTTTGTCAGCCGTAGTCCTCCGTCCCTCAGGCTTCACAGAGGAACGCTGCATATAATTCCCAGCCGGCTGCTGGACCGGAATACCAAGAACGGTGAGGGAATATCTGGGCCAACCCTCTCTCTCCCCCTTCCTGTCTGCCTCCCCCTCTCCACCTCTGCCTGTCTCCCTCTCCCTCTCCCTGCCACCCCCCCCCCCTGTGAGCATGCCACAGAGATGCCGGAGCCCAGGCATTGGGGCTAATACCCCCCCTTCTCCCCCTGTCCCCCCCCCCCCTCCCTTTGAGCAAGCTCCAGGAGCCCAGGCCCCGTGTAGCCGGCATTGGGGCTAATACCCAGCGCTGTGTGTGTGTGTGTGTGTGTGTGTGTAGGCACTGGGGCAGCCTGCCCATCCAGAAGCGTTAGAGACCAGCAGCCACCTCATCGCTACAGACTTATTCTCTCTGAGTGATCAGCTTAGGTTGGAGTTTTTTTGTCGCTCTCTTTCTTCTTTTGGAGTACCTCCCCTTTGGGGGTTTTGGGTTAATGAGGTTGTGTGGCGTAATTGGTGAGGGGAGCTGATTGTGTTGTGTGGTGTTTGTTGTTGGCTGTGCATGAGAAGGAGCACTGGTCTGGTAGAGAGACACACAGCCATTCCTGAGGACATAACATGCATCTGGAAACTAGTTAGAACCACAACTCATCTCTCTCTCTATCCCTTCCCCTCCTCTCTCTGTACCCCCATCTCTCTGTCTCTCTACCACCCCCCCGCCACCCCATCTCTCTGTCTAACTCCACTCTCTCTACCCCACATCTGCCACTCTCTCTATCTCCCTGTCCCCCCCCCCCCCCCCCCCCGCCACCCCATCTCTCTGTCTCTCTACCTCCCCTGTCTCTACCACCCCATCTCTCTGTCTAACTCCACTCTCTCTACCCCCCATCTCCCTGTCTCTCCACCCCCCCCCGCCACCCCATCTCACTGTCTCTCTACCTCCTCTCTACTCCTCCCCCACCACCCATCTCTCTGCCCCCCCCCATCCCCCATCTTGCTGTCTCTCTGTCTACCTCCACTCTCTCCACCCCCCGTCTCTCTGTCTACCTCCACTCTCTCCACCCCCCCTCCAATTAACACCCTTACTCCACTCAGCATGCATTTTACATATTTATTTATTTATGTATTTGACTGGAATACATAACACTGTATTTGATATGAGGATCTGAAACCCAAGTTTTACTGTTGTATACTAGTTTAACAAGATGAATGAAATGAAATAATGTTGAATCCTAGCTGTGCTTGTTTAGATTATTAGATTTGCTTTATTAGATGATTTGGATTATTTACTTATTCAGATTTTGCTATTCTGCAGGCTAATAGTAAATAGTAAGACTGTGCTTTAACCATTGCTTAAACTCATGTTCCCCTTTTATTAATCCCATAATGACAAAACTAAATTAGAATTTTTATGAAAGGATATCACAATAGCGTGATATTTTTTTGGCAAGATGACAAGTCTTCATATCACTGATAGCAAGTTTAACTCAACAAAGATCTCATGACATTTGAGAAATATTGCAGGAAATCACTTCAGAGATCAAACAAAGATTTTAACCTGCTGAAAAGCATAGTTTTTGAAAATCAAGTGACAATAATTAGTTATCAAGATTATAGACACTAATCAGTCACCAAGACTATAGACTTTAATCAATCATCAAGATTATAGGCATTGTTCTATTCTGGCTTGCTGGCTTATAAAGTATTCCACCCATGTTTCTCCTCCTCAGTCACATATTAGTAATCAGGGTTTGAGTGACATTGACAATTTAGCAAATGGCCCAAAAACACCACATGATTGAAAGTGATGAAGCATGGGCATGCATAATGACACCTCCATTACACACACACATGTCATAACTTCCTTACCAATAGACACCTACTGCACGTCCCTGAGGAACTGATGTTATGATATGCACAAGCGCATAAATAGTGTGCAGGTTGGACAGACAAATTTGATCAACTGAAGTCTGATCCATGAGATGTTCCAACACTGACTGAGTCCAGGGCATCAGTGACCAGGGCAACAGTGACCAGGGCAACAGTGACCAGGGCAACAGCGACCAGGGCATCAGTGACCAGGGCAACAGCGACCAGGGCAACAGTGACAGGGCAACAGTGACCAGTGCTAAGATGTAGCTAGATAGTATTCTAATGAGATAGCATGACACACAGCAGAATGTGCATTGCAGCTAGAAAAGACTGGCTTGTTAAAATGGACACTCTACATGGACAGTTCCTGACATCTAATAAACACTTTCACTATCTGATGCACAGACCCTTTGAGACGCATATCTTGTATGGACTGGCAGTATTTGTTGTCGTTTCACTCTGCTGTGACCACACACGTCATTGTCCTGCAAGACCACACACCTGTCATTGTCCTGTGACCATACACGTCATTGTCCTGTGACCACACACATCATTGTCTTGTCATTATACAAACACACACCTGTCATTGTCCTGCGACCACACACCTGTCATTCTCCTGTGATCACACACGTCACTCTTTCCTGCGACCACACACCTGTCATTGTCCTGTGATCACACACCTGTCATTCTCCTGCAAGCACACACCTGTTATTCTGCGCGCGAACTTGTCATTGTCCTGTGATCACACACCTGTCATTGTTCTGCAGGCACACACCTGTCATTCTTCCTTGTGACCACACACCTGTCATTCTTTCCTGTGACCACACACCTGTCATTCTTTCCTGCAAGCACACACCTGTCATTCTTCCCTGTGCAAATGCAGACCTGCTGGTTCCTCCTGCAGACATTCCTGCTCACACTCCAAGAGGATTATTATTGTCAGTCCCTTGCCAAAACAATCTTGTATTTTACTATTTCTACGCCTCTAGGTTAAATTTGAACTGGCATTAGAGCCAGAAATTGGATTTTTCCTTGATGGCAGTTTTGAATTAGGCCTGTAAGTCACGCAGCTGATGCTCAGCCTGTTGGAGCTGTCTCAGACGCTGAACTGATGGTGACAGTGTGAATGCCAGTGTCACATTCTGCCTCGCATTCGGTCCAGTAATTATATCTCTTCATGAGTCATTAAACCCTGCCAAATGTTTCTGATGGATGCCTCTGAAATGTCCTGAAACGCCACGTGACCAACGGAGAAGCTTATCAAGATGAATAATAATAATAATAATAATTAATAATTAATAATAATTAATAATGATTAATAATTCTTAGTTCCTGTGAAGGGAGCCATGGCTTTGCACCCATAGTCTGTTCAGTTCTGCATGATCCCTATACATGCTGAGTTGATCTGTGATCTGCACTGAGTTGATCACACTATTCAGCACCGACATCGACCCAGACTTGGACCCGCAAAGCACAGCACCATGGCATTTTAGCTAGTGCACCACTATTAGTCAACGTAAGAAAGAATAAGTTGAGCTTATTTTAAGAGTGTTGTTGAAACAGATGGGTCTCCCCTCTCAAACTGGGTTACGCTGACACGCATCTCTCCTCTCCAGTTGGGTTACTCTGACACGGTTCTCCCCTCTTAAACTGGGTTATGCTGACATGTGTCTCTGCTGTGTCCCTTCAGAGGTCCTCTCATCCCAACATCTAACCAATAGTTTTGCTTCCCTTAGATCTAATAGGCTGGCTTCTCTGAGGTCCAATAGGGTGGCTTCCATGACACCCAATAGGGTGGCTTCTCTGAGGTCCAATAGGGTGGCTCCCCTGAGGTCCAATAGGCTGGCTTCGCTTAGCTTTAATAAGCTGGCTTCCCTGAGATCCAATAGAGTGCCTTAAATGAATTAAGTGATGTAAATGTAACTATTGCATCGGTTCATAACTTAAAACAGATTAGCTACATTTACTTCACTCATTCTGATGTGACGAGTTAAGCGGGCTTATTCTTTTGTGCAGTGAGTCAGTAGTGCGTCAGTAGTGAGAGTCAGTAGTGTCAGTCAGTAGTGAGAGTCAGTAGTGAGTCAGTAGTGTCAGTCAGTAGTGTGAGTCAGTAGTGACAGTCAGTAGTGAGAGTCAGTAGTGAGAGTCAGCAGTGTGAGTCAGTATTGTATCTTCTTGAGGTGTTGAAAAGAACTGTAGGCTTCACAACGTAATCACTGCACAGCTACCAGCTGGGTTGGTGTTGTCATCCTCATCCTCCTCTGTAGACAGCACAGGTGGTGTTCTGGTTCCCCATCCTCCTTCATCACACAGCTCAGGTGGTGTTGTCATCCTCATCCTCATCCTCCTTCATTCTCCTCCGTCACACACCTTGGTTGGTGTTCTTGTTCTCGTCCATGTCCTCCTCCGTCACACACCTCAGGTGGTGTTGTCATCTCCATCTTCCTCTGCCAAGTTTAGTCAAGTTTATTATCCCAGCAGGGGAAACTGAGTTGCAGCCAGACATTACAAAGAACACAGCAGATACCAGCATGAGGACAATGACCCCTACACAATACAGAACAGACCATCCACCATACAATAAACTATAGGACAAGCCATCCACCATACAATACAATACAATACACAATACAACACAGACCAGAACACAGTACACCACAGTGGATCTTTACTACCTGGAGAGAAAGCAAAGCATAACAGTTAGAGCAGAAAATAGTAAAATCCATCAATGACGTCACCTGTAGTTATTTAGTAAATTAGCAGCAGCTAAAAGATAAAAGAGAGTTTATAACTTTACTCCTGTGTGTGCTGTACAATGTACATCACTGTATATTTGTGTAATGTATGTTCTTATTGTTTTTATGAATGATGTGCTCACTGCTTGATGTTCAGCCCGACACTGCCATGCCCATAGGCATGACATCCAAACGGCTGGCTTCCCTGAGGTCCAATAGGGTGGCTTCCCTGAGCTCCAATCAGGTGGCTTCCCTGATTAACCCCTTCAGCGCTGAGTGCTCTAATGTGTTACGTGACCTTCTAAGAGAAGTCACTCACTTTGGATTTTTGTACAATCTTGGCAGTGTTACTGATAACAACCACATTTGCTCTGACAGGTTTAATTTTAGTGCACACACACGCACACACACACACACACAGATACGCACACGCACACACACGGATACGCACACACACACTCACACACACGCACACACACACACTCACACACACACACACACACACGGACACACACACGGACACACACATGCACAAAGTGTCCAATTGAAATCCTATAATCTCTGGCAAGTCCCTAGCACTCCATTGCCTTTCAAGACAACAGTTGGGTGTGTGAGGAGATACTATCTGTGCCTGATAATGACCAGGCCATAACAAAGAGTGCCAAAATCAATAGTCCCCGATGAGACACACACACACACACACACACGCACGCACACACGCACACGCACACAGGCACACACACACACACACGCACACACACACACACCACACACACGCACACACAGGCACACACACACACACACACACAGGCACAGGCACAGGCACACAGACACACACACACACACAGTCAGACAGTGGCCTGATCAACAGACCAAGTGTGTGTGTGTGTGTCTCGATAAGCTGACCTGAGATTCCTCCTGGTCGTAGAGATGGCGACGGCGGGAAGTGTGTGTTCTCTCACTTTGTTCCGTTTCTTTCATCTGCAGTCTTCATCTGAGTCCTCAGCGTTCGGTTATCCTGATTCCATAACACACACACAGACACACACCCACACACGCATGCTAACACACACACACACACACACTGACACACACACACAGACACGCACGCACACACACACAGACACACACACACAGTCAGGCAGTGGTCTGATCAACAGACCAAGTCCTCAGCTTTCGATTATCCTGATTTCGTAACCGCCCTTAGCAGATTATAGAAGAGTAGAAGAAGTTGGTAAAAAATGCGAACTCTTCAGATGATTTCTTCAATCTAGAATTCAGGCAGTCGCTGCGATTAAGATGTGAACCTTTTTTTAACAGTTTCTTCATATCCAGCTGGGGGGCTCTTATCTTAAATTAAAAATCCTCCCATCCCTCCTCACCGCCCCCCCCCATCGCCTCCCATCCCCCCTTCTCTCCCCCCCCCCATCGCCTCCCATCCCCCCTTCACAACCCCCCACCCCCCCCTCTACCCCACACCCATTCCATTCTCCCTGCCACTCTTTTTCTCTGTTTGAAGTTTTCCTGAGACACTGAGAGAGATTTGCCTCTTCATCAGAGCGCAGCCACTCACACACACATTCATGCACGCACACACATGCACGCACACACATGCACGCACACACATACACGCACGCACACAAACACACACACACACTCACACACACATGCATGCACGCACACACATACACAAACATATACACACGCACGCACACACACACACACGCATTCGAGGGTAACTATGTACCTGCTATGTCAATAGCAGTTTGACATAGAATTTGTAACTATGGCAACAGCAAGCCTGAAATTTAGGAGAAGTCTAAAGTGTATAGAAGTCAGGTAAAATAACTATTTTGATCAAAATAACTAAAACACAAGATATGATACAAGAGCATTAGATTCACAATGGCCTTGACTATTATTGAGGACGACAAATGTTAGAGGATACTCAAACCATCACATCGTTTCATAGATTCAAGGTAAAATGTGACTTCACATGCTTTTTCACATCTAGATATTAATCGTATTCAGGATGAACTCCACTGGCAATAAGATCTGCTAGCGATGGGGGGGTTGGGGGCTGGGTGTGGGGGAGTATATATGTGTATGTAATGTGTCATATGCATAGAACAGAATGTCACTGTAGATAAACTACCTCATAGAAGTAGCTCCAGGTTCCACGCTAGAAGACAGCAGCTACACCGTCTGTCTGCTGGTGCCCTGTTACTGCAATACCGTAAGGTCATGTGACATGGTCGTACAGAGCCCAACCCCCCTCCAGTCCAACCCCCTCCCATCCGACCCAAACTCCTCCCATCCGACCCAAACTCCTCCCATCCAGCCCAAACTCCTCCCACCCAGCCCATTGTCGTCTGCACAGCGCTGGCTGATCTTGAACTTGTCTTGCCTGATGTGACTTTACATGTCCTCTCTCATGTAAATCATGTGACAACATGCCCTCTTACATGTAGATCATGTGACTTTATGCTGTCTCTCATGTAAATGGTGGTTGGGAAGAATCTTCATGACCTTTCCACCACAGCGAAGGGTTCGTTTGAGGTAGGCTACTGTTTGAGGTGGGCTACTGTTTGAGGTAGAATACTGTGTGACAGCATGGGGTGTTGGGTACTGAGTATGAGGTTCTTGTTACCGAAATAAACATGTTCTAAATCTATGACTGTGTGTGTGTGTGTGTGCGCGTGTGTGCTTGCACAGGTAGTCTGCATACACAATATCTGCTGAATATGCACATCCTTACCCTAGTATGTCTGCAAACCCCCCCCCCCCCCCCGTCCGACCCCCGAACAGATGCAGCCTCCTTTATCAGCTGTTTCTAGTTTG
>CM059277.1:1225998-1228498 GCA_030347295.1 Setipinna tenuifilis
TTTATTTAGTAGATATGCGGGCGGCGCCTCCTTTCAGCAGATAAATTGAAACAATAAAGAGGCGCAGGCGCTCTGGGCAGATACGGCCACGCCACTGCGGGGAGTGTGTGTGTGTGTGTGTGTGTGTGTGTACGCCACGCTGGGAGTCCATAAAAATGATTACTTTTCCCTGGACATGAGCGGCCTGTGAATGCTCACCACCACTCTAGCACTTATTTATTTATTTGTTTATTTGTTTGTTTATTTATTTATGTATTTTTTTGGCATCTTTAATTTATGCGTTTTGGTTGGCAGGTCAGTGGCTGAAAAGTGAGGCGTGGGTTGATCCTGTGCCCTAGACCTCAGGGTGGCGATGAGAGAGCTGTGACCTTCGATGGGGACACTGATAACTAGGGGACACTGATAACTATATAATACCGGACCATTGGTGACAGGGCCTTCGCCATCGCTGCCCCCACCCTCTGGAACTCCCTCCCCCTGGCCATCCGCAACTCTGACACACTACTCTCTTTCAAAAGCCACCTCAAGACCCACCTGTTCAAGACTGCATATGACACATGACCACCCCCCCCCCTCCACCACCACCACTGATCACCCTCTCATTTTCATATTTTGTGTGTGTGTGTGTGTGTGTGTGTGTGTTTATGTTTATGTATGTGTGTATCAATCTCTTTGTAAAGCGTCTTTGAGTACTGTGAAAAGCGCTATATAAAACTGAGGTATTATTATTATTATTATTATTATTATTATTTAACTAGGGGAACACTGCTAACTAGGGGACACTGCTAACTGCTAACTTCAGTGGCGTCTTCAGGCATCTACGTGGGAGAACAAACACTCTCTCTCCTCCTCTGTGTCCTCCTCCTCTTTCTCTCTCTTGCTCTCCCTCTCTGTATCTAGCCTGGTAAACCAGCCCCTCATACTTTACTTCGTTTTGTACGGAGGGTCTGGCTGTGCTGTGCTGAGAAACATTTCTCTTCCTGGAGGTGTGGCCTCAAACTTAAAAGGATCTGCTTTTACTTCTATTCGTTATGAAGGAGGTTATGAAGCCTTCCAGAACTAACAGACTAATAACTAATGGATCAAGCTGGAAGATAAGATGTCTCTTTCACCAATGAAACTCCTTAAACATTCTTCTTGCTTTGACTTTAATTCCTCGATATTCCAAAGCGTTGCCACGACAGACTGAATGGCCTTGCCTAAGTTGTCCTCCGCTGACATTGCCGAGCTACATCCACAGATAGACTAGAAACACACACACACACACACACACACACACACACACACACACACACACACACACACACTGCCATTGTCAATCTGTATCCACAGACAGACTACCAGTGAAATGTAGCGCACACAATGACCTCATCGCTCACGAACACTCCCTTTGTCCGCTGATTTCAATGAGACCTGCACCAGACCCTCTGTACAAAACAAAGTGAAGTATGAGGGGCTGGTTTAAGAGGCTGCTCTCTATCTGTCTCTGTATCCCTCTCTTCCTCACTTCTCTGCCTATCCCTCTCTTTCTCTCCCTCTATGTATCCCCCTCTCTATCTCTCTCTCTCTCCCTTTCTGTATCCCTCTCTCTATCTCTATCTCTCTCTCTCTATCCCTCTCTTCCCCTTGCTTCACCATTGTCTATAGGGGAGAATGAATGCTAATGTATTTGAATAGATCCCTATGGGGGAAATGCTAGACTGAATGAACTTCTGATTTGAGAAAACAAAAGATAATATAATTTGTATTTAAGATCTTGGTTCTCACTGTTGCATCTGACCACACTGAGGAGGTTAGAATGCCGAATCTCATCTGTGTGAATAAGTGGTGTATATGTATATGTATGGGTTGCCCTTTTTACCTGAGCAAAGATCATGCAGATCATATGGGCATATTCGCACAGAAGACTAACATGACCACAAGACTACAGACATTTAAATGAAACTGCTAAGACTGTGAATGGTAGATGTGTGAGTGTGCATGACATAACATAACTACAAGACTACAAACATTTAAGGTTTAGTGATGAAAGACTTAGATCTCATGTGATTGGCTTGGAATGTTAACACGTCACACAGGCTAACAGAATTAGCCATTAGGTTTTAGTCAATAGGAAAAATGTTAAGACTGTGAGTGACCGTGTGTGTGTGTGTGCGTGTGTGTGCGTGCGTGCGTGCGTTCATGCGTGTGTGTGTGTGTGTGTGTGTGTGTATGTGTCTGGGTGTATGTGTATGTATGTGTCTGGGTGTATGTGTATGTATGTGTGTGTGTGTGTGTGTGGATAGATGTGTGAGTGTGCATGTTTTGGTGTCTGCACATATGAATGTATGTTTTTGTGTGTGCATGTGTGTGTGTGTGTGTGTGTGTGTGTGTGTGTGTGTGTCCAGTCTGTAGGCCGGAGGAAAGGGGTACAGTGTGTCTGCATGGACAAGCCTTGTGATTAGACATGCAAGATGTGTGTGAAATATGCTCAGTGTGTGTGTGTGTGACATTTGTATTA
>CM059277.1:1233498-1235998 GCA_030347295.1 Setipinna tenuifilis
CTCTCTCTCTATCTCTCTCTCTCTCACTCACTCACTCTCTCTCTATCTCTGTCTCTCTCTCCCTCTCTCTCTCTCTGTCTCTCTCTCCCTCTCTCTCTCTCTCTGTCTCTCTCTATCTCTCTCTTTCTCTATCTCTCTCTCTATCTCTATCTCACCCTCTCTCTCTCTCTCCCCTCCGCTCCGCTAAGGAAGCTGGAGCTGGAGTCGTCTGCTCCCCTCACCAGCCAGCTAACCCCCCACCCCCCCCCCCCCCCCCACCCCTCTGGGTCGGCCTGATCCAACCACCCCCCCCCCCCACCCCCCTGCCTCCCTCTCCCCACTCCCCCGCACCCCTCTGGGTCGGCCTGATCCAACTCTACCCCCCCCCCCCCCCCCCATGACAGAAATAGCTTTATTACAGTCCCAATGATGAGGAGGCACAGAACTCCAGTGCTACACTAGTCATTTACTGGGGTTGTCATGGTTACCGTCCGAAGGATCATTGATATGAGATGGCGATTAGACTTGTCTTGGGCAGATCTGTGTGTGTGTGCGTGTGTGTGTGTTAAAGGGTGTCCATCTGTGTGTGTGTGTGTGTGTGTGTGTGTGTGTGTGTGTTAAAGGGCGTCCCTCTACGTAAACTTAATGACACCTGACAGAGAAACAGGAAACACTATGTCTTGTGTCTGGGGGATAATGTCCTCAATTACGTTGTGTTCTTCTCCTCTCAGACATACTATAATTAATATAACTCTCAGCTCACTCAGACCGTCTAACCTTGAAGCAGTAAGATGTGTTTGTGTTTCTGAGTGTTGTTCTTGGTGGGATGGGTCTGATTATTTCTATTTTTTTCTGCATCTGCAGAAATTCGTGGGCGAGTCTTTAAAGGAACACTATGTAGAGTTATTCAACCTGAAAATGATATTTCCAAAATCGTTTCAGTGGTTCATTACTTGGTAGCAGGGTGATGGGCGCTTCTGAGTTTGCCTCCATGTGCTATAACCACACTATGCAAGACTGCAGAAGTGAGTCTCTTCTATAGTTCGAATGAGACATGAGAAAGACAATACCACATCCAGCCTGTAGGGGGGCCGAAGAGGAGAAGTGCTCTAGTGTTGCTTTAAGGTGCATGTCAGTGGTGTTGCTTTAAGGGGCATGTCAGTGATGTCACGGCAGAAGCAGAGGATCATGGGATTACTGGGGTCATCCAGCAGCCACCATCACTGATCAGACCAGAAGACACGATCAGACGAATCAGCAATTACCCCACATTAGGGTCAGCCATTACGGTCAGACATGTCCGTCACATGTAGTCACCCCCTTTCTCTCTCTCTCTCTATCTCTCTCTCTCTGTCTCTCACTCTCTTCCACTCTTTCTCTATCTCTCTCTCTCTCTGTCTCTCACTCTCGCACTTTCTCCTTCTCTCTCACCTGTCCACCCTCTCTCTTTGTGTCTGTCTCTCTCCTTTGCCATGTTTCTGTCCCTCTATCAGTTGCTGTTCATTTATTCTTTTTATTAATCTGTCCAACTTTTTTCTTCCTATCCAGAATGTCTTCATGTTCCTACCCATGTGATATATGTCCATGTCCATTTGATTAATTTAATCTCTCCTTCGTCATGTACTCACTGACACACACAATTTCTCCTCCCCCCCCCCCCCCCTCTCCTCTCTCTCTCTCTCTGTCCTTCCCTCCCCTCTCTCTCCCTCCCTCCCCTCTCTCTCTCTTGCTCTCCCCCCCCCTCTCTATCTCTCTCCCCCCTCTCTCTCTCTCCCTCTCTCTCCCTCTCTCTCTCTCCGTCTCTTTCACTTTCCCTCTTAATACCCCCTACATCTCAATTTTTTCTCCGTCTCGCCATCAGTTGCTTTCTTTTATTCAATCTATCTTTTTCTTTCTTTATAGAATGTCTTTATAGTCCTTGACATGTCAATCACTCCTGTCAATCAATCATGTCAATCATTCATGTCCATCTTATTTGACTCATCCGTGTTCTTTAGTCTCTTCTCTTTGCTTCCTCATTCTCACCTCTTTGACCTTACTGTGACCTCTCAAACCAGACACACACACACACACACACACACACACACACACACACACACACACACACACACACACACACACACACAATAACTGTACATGGTTCTGCAATCTCTCTGACAGCTGTTGATGTCTGTCTTTTCTAACATGGATTTCCTTTTCCCATTCTCTGACCCCACACGCACCTTCCAAATCCACTAGACCCAGTGTGTGTGTGTGTGTGTGTGTCTGTGTGTGTGTGTGTGTGTGTGTGTGTGTGTGTGTGCGTGTGTGTGTGTGTGTCTCCGAGCTCATGCACACCTTCTAAGCCCCCTCCACTAGACCCACTGAAACGCATGCCATTAGAGCATCATCAATCATTGTGTGTGTGTGTGTGTGTGTGTGTGTGTGTGATAAATTTTCTCCCAGAGAGAAATCATCATGTGCGCACACCACACGCACACACACACACACACACACACACACACACACACACAAACACACA
>CM059277.1:1250998-1265998 GCA_030347295.1 Setipinna tenuifilis
ATATCATCTACCGCCAGCGTGGAAACTTGTTGCTTAGCCGTAGGTGAAATTGTTGGGTATGAAAAAATTGTGTCGGCGGCTCGTATGAACCAGGCAATTGTTATTTTCCTTGAGACTGTGGAGTTGGCAAACTTGATGGTGGAGCAAGGGGTGGTGATTGATGGTGTTTTCACCACAGTACTTCCGTTGTCTACCCCGTCCAAAAAAGTAATAATTTCTAATCTCACTCCCTTCATCAAGGACGATTTGTTAACACAGTCACTATCCCGCTATGGGAAACTTGTTTCTCCCATTAGGAAGATGGCTATTGCATCCAAATCATCTTTTTTGAAACATGTAGTGTCGGATAGGCGATTTGTGTATATGGTGTTAAATGAGCCTGATTTGGACTTGACTTTAAATGTGCAGATTGATGACAGCAAATATGTTATTTATGTCACTAGTCACACGATGAAGTGCTTTGGGTGTGGGCTACCTGGCCATTTGGTGCGAGCCTGCCCTGAAAAGCGCAGCAGCGCTGATAATTCAAATGAACGAATTAATAACAACGTCGGGGAGGCACACCCCGTGAGCGATATAGACAAGGCACCTGCAAACGGGGAAGGGGCTAGCGGGGATGGGGCTCAGCCAATTGTCCAAGAGCCTTCTGAGGCTGAAATAAATGAAATTAGACCCCCTGATCAGAGTGTTTCTCTAGTTAATGTGGATGATGAAAAAGACGAACCCGAGGTTGAACCTTCGGTGCATATCACCGATTGTTCGCAGAACAGCGTTGCCTCAGCAGGTAACCTGATTGAACTTGGTAGTGATGTGGCTTCTGATAGTCAAAACATGGATACTGATGTAAACCCTTTCAAAGTCCCTAAGGGTAAAAAAAGGACAAGGGGGCGATCCAGTTCTGGGGCGCAAGCAAAAAAGAGAGAAATGGTGGTTGACTTTAGTTCTACTGATGCGGAAAGTGAAAGCGAACCTGAATGCAATTTAACCTGCAGTCTACCTCAAAGCGGTTTTCCTAGCCGCGAGTATAGTGCAGAAGACATACAGAATTTTCTGGCACAGACCAAAAATGCTCGAAATGTAAAGGTTGATGACTATTTCCCTGATATTGAACAATTTATGGAGAAAACTAGACTATATATGGCTGAAGGAAAATTTACCGACAAAGAAGGTTACCGTTTGAGTAAATTTCTTACAAAGCTAAAATTTCTGTTAAAAATTGACTTCTAGTCAGTGAATCTAAGCCCCTGTTATATCTCACAATTAAGATGTTAATACACTGTTTATTTCTTTTCCTATTTATGTGTGATTTCAAAATTGCTTCCTTAAATTTGAATGGTGCAAGAGATAGTTTAAAGAGGGCTTTGCTCTTTGAAATGATTAAAGAAAAAGCTATTGATGTTGTGCTTGCACAGGAAACACATACTGACGCTAACAATAGTGCTGACTGGGCAAAGGAATTTGGGGGGTTATCGATTTTAAGCCATAATACTTCAATTAGTGGTGGAGTTGCAATTATTTTTTCACAGGCCTGCATTCCTTGCTCTTATCAGGTTGAGGAATGTATTAAGGGTAGACTCCTAAAAGTCAAAGCCCATTTTGAAAATAAGTCTTTTGTTTTTATTTGTGTATATGCGCCAACGGATGGGCGTGAGAGAATCATTTTTTTAAACATCTTAGACGATGTTTTAAAAAACTGTGATCCTGATGATCTTTTACTTCTTGGTGGGGATTTTAACTGTACTGAGCTGAGTATAGATAGGAATCACAGGGAGCCTCACATGCCATCTCGTAGGAGGCTCATTGAGCTAATAAATTCCCATGATCTGGCTGATGTTTGGAGAAATTTTCACTCAGATCAGAAACAATATACATGGGTCCATGCGCAGAATAATATGCTTTCTCTGGCAAGACTGGACCGCTTTTATAGTTTTAAACATCAGCTCAGTTTCTTCAAATCATGTCTTATCCTGCCAGTTGGGTTTTCTGATCATAGCATGGTGCTATGTAAGTGCAACCAGACACAAGAGCGCATACTGGCATTTTAACACTAGTTTACTACATGATAGCCATTTTAGGGATGTTTTTAAGTTTTTTTGGAGGGATTTTAGAACTACAAAATCTACTTTTAAATCGCTGCAGCAATAGTGGGATTTTGGCAAGACCCAAATAAAACAGTTGTGCCAGCAATATACTTCACATGTCACGCGTGATATAGCTCAGCGTATGAAAACCCTGGAAAATGAAATAATGGAGCTCCAGGGACTAGCCGAAAGCACTGGAAATTGTTTATACTTGGAAGATTTGAAAATAAAAAAGAACTTTTTAACAGACTTGCTGGGCATTAAAGCACAAGGAGCTCTGGTCAGGTCTAGATTCCAGAGTGCAGAATTAATGGATGCACCTTCTAAATTTTTTTTCAATCTGGAAAAGAAAAATGGCCAAAAAAGGTTTATTCATGCGCTTCTCTCTGAGACTGGAAGTCTCCTGACCAACCATGGTGATATTCGTAGGAGAGCAGTTGGATTCTATCAGGCTTTGTATAGGAGTGAAACTTCCTATGACCAGGCTCCGGACAGTCCCTTTCTCATAAATCTACCCAAGGTTTCTACGCAGGCAAATCTGGACCTGGGAAGGGTGATTACCCTTGAGGAGCTGGATAAAGCCCTCCAGAGTATGGAGTGTGGCAAAGCACCGGGCATTGACGGTTTGCCGGTTGACTTTTACAAGTCTTTCTGGCCAGAAGTAGGCGCAGACCTACTGGCTGTTTTGAGGGACAGCCTGGCCAAGGGGCAGCTGCCACTCAGTTGTCGCAGAGCTGTGCTGACGTTGTTGCCTAAAAAGGGGGATTTGAAGGACATAAGGTCCTGGAGACCTGTTTCTATCCTGTGTGTAGAATATCGGCTGCTCTCAAAAGTATTGGCAAATCGTCTCAGTGAGGTCTTGGGAGAAGTAATTGAACCTGACCAGACCTATTGTGTGCCGGGCAGGCTTATTTATGATAATATTGGTTTTATTAGAGATGTTTTAGAAATTGGAAGACGTTTAAATTTGAACTTTGGCCTTGTGTCAGTTGATCAAGAAAAGGCCTTTGATAGAGTCGAGCACAATTATTTATGGAGTGTTTTGACTGCCTTTGGCTTCAATAATGATTTTATAAGAAAAATAAGAGCTATGTACCGTGACTGTGAAAGTATTTTAAAAATTAATGGTGACTTGTGTGCTCCTTTTAAAGTTTTCAGGGGAATCAGACAAGGATGCCCCCTGTCTGGCATGCTGTACTCGTTGGCCATTGAGCCTTTACTAATTCAACTGAGAGCTAAGCTGCAAGGAGTAACACTCCCACACTGTAATTTTTCTTTTAAAATATCAGCTTATGCAGATGATGTGGCCATTCTCATTGGAAGCCAAAGGGATGTGGACACCACTCTGGAAGTTTTTAATGAATTTAATAGTCTATCCTCTGCCAAAGTAAATTGGGGGAAAAGTGTGGCTTTGTTAGCTGGTAAGTGGTCTCATGGTGCACCACACCTTCCAGGAGGTTTAACATGGTCCAGGCATGGGTTCAAATATTTGGGGGTTTTCCTTGGTGACGATACTTTCACACAGAAAAATTTTGAGGATACTATTGAGAAGGTCAGAGGCCGACTCAGCAAATGGAATTTCCTGGTCAAAAAACTGTCCTATAGAGGGCGTGTTCTAATAATCAATAACTTAGTGGCATCATCCCTTTGGCACAGGCTTGCTTGTGTAGACCCTCCAGCACAGTTTTTGTCTAAGGTACAATCTACACTACTAGATTTCTTTTGGGATGGTCTACATTGGGTTCCACAGGGTGTACTCTTCTTGCCCAAAGATGAGGGGGGACAAGGGCTGGTCCATCTTCAGAGCAGGACTGCAGCCTTTCGTCTCCAGTTTGTACAGAGACTTTTGGATGGGGCTGTAGACTCCAGCTGGAAAGCTGTGGCCTGTGCACTGTTGAGGACTTTTCAGGGCCTGGGTTTGGACAGAACCCTTTTTTGGATGGACCCCACCATGATGGACTTAAACAAGCTCCCAATATTTTATCGGAATACTTTTAAAGTTTGGAACTTTTTAAAGGTCCACAGACCCCTGAACTCAGGTTCGTTGTTTTGGTTACTAAAGGAGCCACTGATATATGGTTCTCTTCTGGACCTCACACGAGAAAAGCATCTTCCCTGTTTGTCTGACATACTTTGTAGGGCTGGGGTCATTACTTTGGGGGATCTGCTGAACCTAACAGGACCAGTTTTCAGGAATTCAATAGCAGTGGCTGAGCACCTGAATATTAGATCTATTCGTGTAGTCACAAAATTTCTGTTATCACTGAAGTCCTATTTGACAGAGGGGAGTCTCATACTGTTAGATCAGTATAAAATGGGTGAACTTATCCCAAATGAACGTGATGTAGTACCATGCTTTACTGTGTCTTCTGATGTCCCAAATGCCTTTTTGAAAAACGATGATACCATGTTTGTAGGCCCACATCGAATTTCAGGGAAAACACTTTATAACTGTTGTGTGAAGTTTTTAAACAATAAATGTCTGGAAACCAGAGTTGACACACCTTGGCGTGCTGTTCTACAAGTAGAACAGCATGTCAAACCATGTTGGGGAGCATTTTACAAGTCACCATTAACTAAAAGGGTTGGGGATTTACAGTGGAGGACTTTACATGGTGCAATTGCTGTTAATTCTTTTATCTGTGTTTTAAATTCTGAAGTGAGGCATGACTGCCCATTTTGCACACAAAGGGAAACTGTTTTTCATGCCTTCATGTATTGTACGCGTCTGGAGCCTTTATTTTCCCTTTTAAGAAAATTATTTAGTTGTTTTAATGAACACTTTGCGATGGAAACTTTCTTTTTTGGTTTTAAATACTCAAGGAAGCAAAGGCATAAGTGTCAATTGCTGAATTTCATTATTGGGCAGGCTAAAATGTCTATCTATGTCAGCAGGAGAAACAGGGTCGAACATAATTCAGGGTTTGACATTGTATTAGCTTTTACAACTTTGGTGAAATCAAGGATCTTAATAGATTTTCGTTTTTATAAAGAAATGAGAGATGTTAAAACCTTTGAAGATGTATGGTGTCAAAACAATGCTTTGTGTGCAGTCAGAGATAATACTGTGCATTTCAATATTTTACTATAGTTTCTGTACCTGCTTTATTCTGTTTCTTTCAAAGTCTGTGTGCTTACCTATTTATTTACCTATTTATTTATTACTACACTCCTGCTAGCACTTGAGATGCTTTTAAAATAACAAAGTGTTTTCTTTGTAAATATTTTAAACTTTTTGTAATTAAATGACGTTTTGAAAAGTCAAAAAGTCTCTCTCTCTGTCTGTCTCTCTCTCTCTCTCTCTGTCTTTCTCTCTCTCTCTCTGCCTGTCTGTCTCTGTCTCTCTCTCTCTCTGTCTTTCTCTCTCTCTCTCTGTCTGTCTGTCTCTCTCTCTCTCTCTGTCTTTCTCTCTCTCTCTCTCTCTCTGCCTGTCTGTCTGTCTGTCTGTCTCTCTCTCTCTCTCTCACACACACACACACACACACAGACATGCACACGCACACTAACACTGATACTTGCGCCATGTTGAGCAAAATGAATTCTGGGAGAGACGAGGCCGTGAAGGATCCACCACCGGTAGCCTCCCCTGAAGGGCAAATGAAGTGCAGGTTTGTCCGGTGGATTCAGGGTCTGTGTGTGTGTGTATGTGTGTGTGCGTGTGCAGGTTTGTCGGGTGGATTTGGGTGGATGTGTGTGTGTGTGTGTGGATTCGGAGTCTGTGTGTGGACTCGGAGATGCCTTCCAAGTGGGCCAGTGCTGGTGCCCCACTGTTACGTATGTAGCTGATGAACCTTAGAGTGTGTGGACCCCTAATTGGGACACAGTGACACACACACACACATGTGACCCAGACTGCCATTACAGCACCAGTGGACAGAACCAGACAGTGACAGACACACATAGATACATACACACACACACAGAACCAGAGTTTAAATTGGGCCTGAGCCCTCCGCAGTTTAGCTCCGCCCTCTCACCCCTGCAATATAGCCGCCGGATTGGTCCAACGCAGCTTTGTAGGATTTAGTGTGCTCCCCCTGCTACAGTATTTATAGTAATGCATCAGTGTGTGTGTGAGTGAGTGTGTGTGTGTGTGTGTGTACTACAGTATTTATAATAATACAGCAGACTGTGTGTGTGTGTGTGTGCGTGTGTGTGTGCTACAGTATTTATAGTAATACAGCAGAGTGAGATATTGACCACTGTGAGTCCTTACAAAAGCTAATTTAACTCCTGCATATTACCAGATGTTGAACCCAGTCTGGCAACCTCAATCCGCGACACACTTTATAGTTATTTGGTGTGAAGGAAATTGTTCTTGATAACTGGAGAAGAGAGTTAGTCACAGTAGTCATGTTTGGTGACAAACCAGTAAAGTGTGAGTAGACACTATGATGAAAGCCTTTCATCTGGACAGACAGCGACACAACTGTGTCTGCATAACAACCCTGAACTCTTCTCATGCTAAGTGGTGTTTAAGTGGCCAACCTGAGCTAAATGTCCTGTGATACACACGGCTGTCTGAAGAAGAGCGTCATGCCGCTCTCCTGCTTTCATAACACACAAAGCCATGATGGGCTCCACTGTGGGATGAGAAGATGCTACAGTATCAGCACCATGTGTACTCAGACAAACACAACGCTGTTTAACAAAATACTGAGTTTTTGAACACACACCTCTGAGAAGTGTTCCTAAGAGGAAGAGTGAGGATGATGATGGGGGCTGTAGTGTTTCTACGGACACAAGCAGGAACTGTCACCGGCGCCTAAGCCACCTTTCCCTGCGCCAACAAGACGCAACAAATGCTTTTTTGTTCACGCAAGAGCCCGCATCAGCGGGGCATTGCATTGTTGTGTCACACAAGAGCCCACATTAACGGGGCATTGCGTCATTACGCCATTTCGCTATTGTGTTCAACTGCTATGGTGCCACTGGACTGCAAGAAATGTTGTTTTGTTGTGACCTTGACAAACTGTAAAGCACTTTGAGCTGCATCTTGTATGTATGAATTGTGCTATACAAGTAAAGGTTATTACTATTAGTTATAACCCGCCGCTGGTGATGCTGTTCATGGCTCACTCTGAGCAGTGATGTGGCTGCCCGCTGGAGATGAAGCATCAAGCGTTACAGTAGAGCTGAGACAGAGACTCTCTCTGGCTTACTGTAGAAGAAGAGTGAGGATGATGATGGTATCTTACTGTTGGAGATGAAGCATGATGCGTTAGAGTGGAGCTGAGATGAAGACGCTCGCTGGCTTACTGTAGAGGAAGAGTGAGGATGATGATGGGGACTGTAGTGTTTCTACCTGTAACCCGCCGCTGGTGATGCTGCTCGTAGCTTACTGTTGGAGCTGAAGCATCACGCATTAAAGTGGCAGAGACTCTCGCTGGCTTACTGTAGAGTCGGCCCTAAAACTTTATCACACGAGTGTGCTGGTGTCTGTGGAGTCTGGAGTGGGTGTAGAAGTTAGGGCTGATACTTCCTGAAGGATGAGTGGGCTCAGGGTGACGATGGCTCCATAGGGGACATGCTGTAGAACTTTATGTCACACATCTATGTAAGCGTAGCGAGAAGTTCTGCCAGGAAGACCTAATGCACGTCACCTACTTACTAACGTCCAATCAGATGTTAACACTTGCCTTATATTACGTCACCTCACTAACCTGTTTTGCTGCTCATAGGTGTATTCCGCGTTCGCCGTGGTTGCGCTCAGGTAGCCCCTTTCACCATGTCTCGTAGTGGATCTACTATCGGTCTCCCTTCGGATCTCGAGGACGCCGTTCCGCCGACTCCTTCTCCAGTTCGTCGGAGTTCCCGTGTTCTCCTCCGTGAGTCGCCTTGGGCCACCTGGTCCCGTGCGGACATCGCCGGTCTTCTCGCTGAGAGGGGAATTCCCGTCGATCCCGGCATGTCGAAGGCCGACCTCTCCCTCTTCGCGTCCGATCATCTAGGACTGCCCCCTCCGTCTGCCGCGGCCAATGCTCCGAGCCCTGGCGAACCGTCACCTCTACCCAGGAAGGCGACGCGGAAGCGGTCGGGAGTTCCCCCGCCCCCACCCCCCGCCTCCCAAGAGGAGAAGACGGGGTCGCCCCGGCCCCTCTCTGCCCGCGGCTCGGGCCGGTGGTAGAGCCGCTCAGGCGCCCGACTCGCAAGTCGCTGACGTCCTCCTAACCATCAACTCTTCACTCACAAACATCGAGTCGAGGATCTCCGCACTGGAACAACGGTCGTCGCCCGGATTTCCTCCTCGGGACGGATCGTGCTCTCTGCTCGCCCCGGATATGTCTGCACTTCCGTCTACCTCCTCCGCTCTTCCGATGGCCGCTCCGGGCCCCTCAGTGGCTGCTCCTTCTCTCTCCGTCAACGCCGGTATGCCTGCCTTTACGTTAGCCTCTTCATTCCCCGCCACCTCCTTTGGTAGAAAATTTAGTCCGCCCGCCGCAGCGGCTGTATCTTCTCACCTCCGCACGCAAATCGTTCAGGGCAGAGACGTCAATCTGGCCTCCCTGTTGCTGCCCTCTCCCGCTATTGACAGGCAGATGATTGACTGTGGTGATGTCTCTGTTTTTCTCAAAACTTCCGATCCGAGGCTTCAGCGGACTCTCTCGTTCGGTGAATTTGTCATAGCCTTCGGTGTTTATAGGGACGTTCTGTGCCAGGCTTTTCCTGAGCGTAGGGAGGAGATGGACACGTATTTAGCTATGATGGCCGATTTTAGTCAGCGCTATGGCGGAACCTTGTTCTATGAATATCACCTCGCCTTCTCCGCTAAATTAGCCGCCTCCGTCGCATCGCTCAATACGAGGCTCGACTGGGCTATTATGGATACGGAGCTGCTCGTCCGTCATTTTGGCGGCCATCGTATGCTAGCTTGCGCCGTGTGCAATTCCCATGGTCACGCCACCGCGGTATGTCCTAAGTCCTTCGCCACGGAGCTTCCGGGTTCCGCCAGACACTCCGCATCTCGCTCGGAGCGCAGTCCCGAGCCCACGGACACACGGCGTGATCGCCACGGACGAGTTGTCGTTAGGCTTCATAATCAGCCTGTGTGTAATAACTTCAATGAGTCTGTCTGTACCTTTCGTCTCTGTAGATTTCTCCATGTTTGTAGTTTTTGCAAAGAATCTCACCCTAAATCTGTTTGCCCCCGTCGCTTTAGGCCCCAAGACCAAAGACGTTTTCAGTCCTCCAAGAAGTTCTAGTCTCTCACCCCTCTACCCCTGTTAATGTATTAGAACTCTCCTGTCTGCTTTCCTCCCATCCCGATCGTTCTTTCGTTGATTTTCTGTTAACTGGTCTGTCTCAAGGGTTTCGCGTTGGCACTCTCTCTCCCCTCACTCACTCTTACGTAGCTAGAAACCTCCAATCTGCACTTGCTGAACCTAGCGTTGTTTCTAGCTTATTAACCAAAGAAATCAATAAAGGTTATCTAATAGGCCCCTTTAATGCACCTCCTTTTTCTCCGTTCCGGGTCAATTCTTTGGGCGTGGCGACCAGGAAATATTCAGGTAAAAAACGTCTAATATTTGACATGTCCTCTCCGCATTCAGATCACGTAGCTAGTGTCAACGAGTGTATTCCCCAGCAACCGTACTCTCTCTATTACGCTTCCGTCGATCATGCTATTCACCTGATCAAGGTGGCAGGGCACGGTGCATGGTTGGCCAAGGCTGATATCACCGATGCGTTTAAAATCATGCCTATCCACCCGTCCGACTGGTGTCTCTTCTGGGTTAAGTGGGAGTCTAAGTTTTATTTTGCTGTTCGCTTGACGTTCGGATGCCGCAGTAGTCCTTCCCTTTTTAACTGCCTTGCCGAGGCGCTCTGTTGGGTTTTGTTAAATATCTGTAAATTGCCCTTCGTACTCCATTTACTGGATGATTTTTTATTAATCGATTTTCCATCTCCCTCCCCTTCCCCTGTTCTGACCACTCTTAAACGCGTGTTTCACGACGTCGGCGTCCCTCTATCGGCTGAGAAAACTATCGGTCCGGCAACCTCGCTCGAGGCGTAGTCCTCGACTCAGTCCAAATGCGCGCCTCTCTGCCTGGTGAGAAATTAGCTCGTATTAGGTTAATTTCCGATTCATTTCTCTCTCTGCGCCGTGTTACCAAACGCGATCTCTTGTCTCTGCTCGGGCACCTTAATTTTGCCATGCGGATTATTCCGCAGGGTCGCTCTTTCATTTCTCGTCTCCTCACTCTGGCTCACTCTGTGGAGAAACTTAGCGACACCGTGTGTCTGGACGACGGGTGTACCTCGGACCTCAAATTCTGGTCCACTCTCTTGACCTCCTGGAACGGGATTTCCTTTTTCTACAATGATTCTCGTGAATCTTCGGATTCTCTCTGCCTCTTCACCGACGCCGCCCCCTCCCGCGGTTACGGTGGGTTCTTTCAGGGGCGCTGGTTCTCTGAGCCTTGGTCGTCCTCTTTTAGATCCTTTGCTCTTGCTTCTGAATCCACAGCCCTGTACGAACTTTACCCCATAGTCGTGGCCAGCGTTCTGTGGGGCCCCCTTTGGACCCGCAAACGCATCTGTTTTAACTGCGACAATCAAGCCGTCGTTTTTATTCTGAATAAAGGTAGATCTGCTTGTCCTCGAATCATGTCCCTACTCCGTCGTCTAACTTGGCAATCAGTTATCCATAACTTCATTGTTAGCGCTACACACATTCCCGGTCACTTCAATGTCCTGGCTGACGCTCTCTCACGTTTTCGTCTGCAGGACTTTCGACGCCGTTGCCCGACCGCCGACGTAGAGCCTGTTCCATGTCCCGCCCTGGAGGATCTGGTGCTGGATTGAACACGGCGCTCAACCCCCTTTTAGATTCCGCCAGGGCTTATATGGCTAAAGGCGTAGCGCCTTCCACTCTCAAAGCCTACAAATCTGCATGGTCTCTTTTCGTGACGTTTTGTTTTTCTGTCAACTCATCTGTTTTTCCTGTCACTATTTCCACTATTTGCGCGTTTTTGGTTCACAGTTTTGACTCTCGTGGCCTTAAGGTCTCTTCTCTCCGGAGACTGCTGGCAGGCATTCAGTTTCACGCTAGGCTGCAGGATCCTGACGTCCCCAGTCTCTTTTCTAACCCCTCCATACGCCTGCTTCTCACTGGGATAACCAAATCATCTCCGGCAGTGCGGGACAGGCGCTTGCCCATTACGCCCTCCACCCTCAAATCTTTCGTGTATAAACTTCGTGCGGGGCTGTTCACTCCTTATGTGGATTCTCTCTTAGAAGCGGTCTTCCTCATGGCTTTCTATGGTTTTCTGCGCTCCGGTGAGTTCTGCACCAGCACTCAATCCTTCAACCCTTCACGCGACGCGGTTTTTTCTGACGTTTCCTTTTCTTTACGTTTTTACACCTTGCTTCTTAAACACTCTAAAACTGATATTCACGGGTCGGGTGTTTTAATTAGAATTTTCAGGGTCCCTGGGTCTCTCTGTCCTTACGCCTCTATGCTGAACTTTCTCAAATTTCGTCCCCGCACCTCAGCCAATGCCCCGTTGTTTATCCTTCCAAACGGGCTCCCCATGACACAGCACTGGTTTAAAACGCACCTATCTACTGTGGTGAGCACTCGTGGGTTGTCTCCGTCCGCTTACACCGGCCATTGCTTTCGCATCGGCGCCGCTACTGCTGCGGCCGAATGCGGAATCCCCTCATCGTCGATCCAGAGGCTGGGGAGATGGACGTCGTCAGCGTTCGAAACGTACATCAGACCCGACGATCACGTTGTTCAAGACGCGCAAACGGCACTGTCTAGAATGTAAGGTAAGCTCAATTCTGGTGGTGGTCGTAGTCACTAATTCGCATGTCGTACCGTCATTCAAATGTGTTAAATAAATAAATAAATAAATACATAAATAGCCAAATGGTCCATGCTGATACTGGAGGCATGCGTGGTCAATGCTGATAACGGAAGCATTCTGGGTCCATGCCGACACCGGAGGCATGCGTGGTCACTGCTGCTGCCGGCAGCGTTCTAGGTCCATGCCGATACTGGAGGCATGCGTGGTCACTGCTGATAACGGAAGCATTTCGGGTCCATGCCGATACCGGAGGCATGCGTGGTCACCGCTGCTGCCGGCGGCGTTCTAGGTCCATGCCGATACTGGAGGCATGCGTGGTCACTGCTGATAACGGAAGCATTTCGGGTCCATGCCGATACCGGAGGCATGCGTGGTCACTGCTGATAACGGAAGCATTTCGGGTCCATGCCGATACCGGAGGCATGCGTGGTCACTGCTGATAACGGCAGCATTTCGGGTCCATGCCGATACCGGAGGCATGCGTGGTCACTGCTGATAACGGAAGCATTTCGGGTCCATGCCGATACCGGAGGCATGCGTGGTCACTGCTGATAACGGAAGCATTTCGGGTCCATGCCGATACCGGAGGCATGCGTGGTCACTGCTGATAACGGAAGCATTTCGGGTCCATGCCGATACCGGAGGCATGCGTGGTCACTGCTGATAACGGAAGCATTTCGGGTCCATGCCGATACCGGAGGCATGCGTGGTCACTGCTGATAACGGCAGCATTTCGGGTCCATGCCGAAACCGGAGGCATGCGTGGTCACTGCTGATAACGGAAGCATTTCGGGTCCATGCCGATACCGGAGGCATGCGTGGTCACTGCTGATAACGGAAGCATTTCGGGTCCATGCCGATACCGGAGGCATGCGTGGTCACTGCTGATAACGGAAGCATTTCGGGTCCATGCCGATACCGGAGGCATGCGTGGTCACTGCTGATAACGGAAGCATTTCGGGTCCATGCCGATACCGGAGGCATGCGTGGTCACTGCTGATAACGGAAGCATTTCGGGTCCATGCCGATACCGGAGGCATGCGTGGTCACTGCTGATAACGGAAGCATTCTGGGTCCATGCCGATACCGGAGGCATGCGTGGTCACTGCTGCTGCCGGCAGCGTTCTAGGTCCATGCCGATACTGGAGGCATGCGTGGTCACTGCTGATAACGGAAGCATTTCGGGTCCATGCCGATACCGGAGGCATGCGTGGTCACCGCTGCTGCCGGCGGCGTTCTAGGTCCATGCCGATACTGGAGGCATGCGTGGTCACTGCTGATAACGGAAGCATTTCGGGTCCATGCCGATACAGGAGGCATGCGTGGTCAACACAGTAACGGGCGCTCGTGGCCATGCCTCGTAGTTGGTCTGATACATCATGGAGTCGTCGCCACTCACGCCACCCCTCTTTTCCTTTTCTTGTCCTTACCATTTCTGCCTATGTTTAGGTCTTAAATGTTAGTTCTGTTTTCATTATTACTTCTTCGGCACAAACATGGAAGGACGACTGTCCTTCTATATTTAAGGTTTCTGCTCACTCTGTGTTTCTCTACACCCCCGTGGGTTTCTGTCCTCCGTTTTGTAAGTCGCTGTGATAAAAGCATCTGCTAAGCCCAATGCCATGTTAAAATAAAAAATTCTGTGCCCTATTGCATAACTGTGTTTGTCTTGCAGACGTCGGCGTCTCCGTAGTTGGTGGGTATATCCCCTACTCGGTAGGTATCGCTTCTTTGGGGGGAATTTCGACTGTTGGGTATTACTACTTTCTTTTGGGGGGTTAATATACCCTACAGTAATTACTAAGTTATGTACTGTTAATTCATATCGAGTAGGACAAAGGACAGGACCTGCGCCAAAGTCTTATTGTGCCATGTTAATGTTATCAAATAAATATCATCATCAGCTTCAATCTCGGGGTCTTTCTGGTTGAAATGTAAGCGTAGCGAGAAGTTCTGCCAGGAAGACCTAATGCACGTCACCTACTTACTAACGTCCAATCAGATGTTAACACTTGCCTTATATTACGTCACCTCACTAACCTGTTTTGCTGCTCATAGGTGTATTCCGCGTTCGCCCTCCTCCCTCCCCGGCAACCATCCATGGGTCCTGTCCTCATCCGGAGGATCCTGTCGTGTCTTGGGAAACGCGCCTCTCCACTCCGGCCTCGTCATTCCTGGCTCCCGTCGAGGTCCTCCAAGCTTCTCCACTTCGTCCGCTCCCGTCCTGGCTTACTCCCGCTCAGGCTGGCTGTGCTCCTGCCCGGGGCAGGTTCCGCTCTGCAATCCTTGGATCGTGGAGCTTCGGACTCTACACGGCGTCATGGACTCTCGTGCTCATCCGGACTGTGTCTAGCCGAGGCAGTAGGCTTCCCCCCGGAGTCGAGGTTCTGCCCAAGGTTTCTTCCTAAATTATCTGTCCAAGGGAGTTTTTCCTTGCCCCAGCGCTCCCGGCGGAACCGGATCATGATGGAGTCCCCCGATTACTTCGGTTTCCCTTTGTATTGTTCATTCCATGTTTGCATTTTCTTGCTTCATCTGTATGGTACCTCTCTCGTAACGTACGTTAATTCTGACCACCACCAGTTGGTCCCTGTCCTTCTGTCCGGGGGGTTAATATACCCTACAGTAATTACTAAGTTATGTACTGTTAATTCATATCGAGTAGGACAAAGGACAGGACCTGCGCCAAAGTCTTATTGTGCCATGTTAATGTTATCAAATAAATATCATCATCAGCTTCAATCTCGGGGTCTTTCTGGTTGAACTGCTGTATCACTAATATACTTTATGTCACATCCCTTATGTATCACTAATGTACTTCAGTAGACTGTGCTCCATAGGGACATGCTGTAGAACTAATATACTTCAGTATACTGACCTCCATCGCACACATCTCTGCTGTATCACTAATATACTTTAGTAGACTCCATGTCACACATGTCCGCTGTATCACTAATATACTTGACTATACTGTACTCCATGAGGACATGCTTTAGAACTAATGTACTTTATGTCACATGTCTGCTGTAGAACTAATATACTTCAGTAGACTCCATGTCACACATCTCTGCTGTATCACTAATGTACTTCAGTAGACTGTGCTCCAT
>CM059277.1:1285998-1300998 GCA_030347295.1 Setipinna tenuifilis
ACACACACACACACACCCTCTCTCTCAAAGCACTCCTTGTTTATTGACAGATCAACAATCGCCGGGGTGGGCGAGGGGGGGGAGGAGATAGACGTACAGACAGAAACTTTTTTTCTTTTCATTTGTCTGTCTGTCTTTGAATTTCATGTTTGTTTATTCCTGACAGGGCTGGATAAAAATGGCCCCCGCTCTGGGGCTGCTGGGAGGCTGTTGACGGGCAGAATATGGGCACGTTTGCTCTCCCTACGCGGGAGAGATGAATATGGGCACGTTCGCTCTCCCAGAGAATATGGGCACATTCGTTCGCTCTCCCAGCGCAGGAGAAACTACCAGAGAGCAGGGAGACCTGTATGCCATCATTAGTGTGCACTCCTGTCCTGTCTGTGCTCAGAGCTTTACCAATGCTAAGGCATAATAGAGCTGCACAGTAAGGAAAAACTGAATGCTAACAACAACAACAACAACAACAACAGCAGCAGCAACTACAACAGCGTCAGAAGAAGCTTGACTTAATGGGCTGTTGGCATTGGCCATCAATCAAATGGAGTTCGAAGGTACTATCCACATTCTGTCCACTGTTCTGTCCACACAAACACACACACACACACACGCACGCACGCACGCACGCACGCACGCACGCACGCACGCACGCACGCACGCACGCACGCACTCACGCACACACACACACACACACACTGTTCTGGCTGTATAATTGAGAGACAAATCTGGCAGCTCACACCACACCATAAACTACCCCTGCAAATCAGCACAGCGATCGTGATGAAAGGGGCAGACAGACTTATCATTTAATTGGCAAAACTGAAATCAAGAGGCAGACTCTGTGCTAAGATGAGTTAAGTTCTGATATATGCACATCATGTTTAAAAAGGCAGAGTAACCCTCGTTGTTCGTAAGAGAAGAAAGTCGTGATACATGCATGTATTGAATATGAACACAGAGACTGGACCCCTCCCTGCGTCTAAGGGGTGAGTTGCGGTGTAGTATGTTAGGCCATCATATAAGAACACAGAGACTAGACCCCTCCCCTCCCTGCCTGTAAGGGGTGAGTTGGGGTGTAGTATGTAGTATGTAGTATGTGGTGTAGTATGTTAGGCCATCATATAAGAACACAGAGACTGGACCCCTCCCTGCCTGTAAGGGGTGAGTTGAGGTGTAGTATGTAGTATGTAGTATGTGGTGTAGTATGTTAGGCCATCATATAAGAACACAGAGACTAGACCCCTCCCTGCCTGTAAGGGGTGGGTTGTGGTGTAGTATGCAGTATGTGGTGTAGTATGTTAGGCCATTGTGTAAGAACACAGACTGAAGCCCTTGTGGCCCCAGTAGAGGACATGAATAGGCGAAAAGCTGTCTGCTCCGTCCTGCTGTCCCAAAGCTGTCCTCTCTGTCTTGCTAACCCTGGGGTGTATAGGACACCATAGGCCTGTCTTCTCCGTCCTGCTATCTGCTGTCCTCTCTGTCCCACCTCTCTGTCCTTGGTGTGTCCTCTCTGTCCTTGGTGTGTAGACCATTAGAGGACATCACAGATGCAAAGCTGTCCTCTGTCCTGCTACCCCAAAGCTGTCCTCTGTCCTGCTACCCCTGGTCCTCTAGAGCATTAGAGGACACCATAGTCTCAAAGCAGCTGTCCCTGGTGTGTTGACATCTCTCTCTGCTGTGACAGCTCAACAGGGAGTGATTAGGGCTGGTGTGGGGTGGTGTGATGTGGTGGTGTGGTGTGGGGTGGTGTGGTGTGGTGTGGGGTGGTGTGGTGTGGGGTGGTGTGGTGTGGGGTGGTGTGGGGTGGTGTGGGGTGGTGTGGGGTGGTGTGGGGTGGTGTGAGGCCTCTCTGCATGCACAAATAAGAGCAGCTCATGCTGACACCAACACAAGAGAATAATGACATGGCGGCCACGGTGAGGGGAGGTGCCAGACATTCTTAATCGTGTTTTAGCTCAACAGGAAGTGATTAGAGGTGGTGTGGTGTGAGGTGGTGTGGGGTGGTGTGGTGTGGTGTGAGGTGGTGTGGGGTGGTGTGGGGTGGTGTGTGGTGGTGTGGGGTGGTGTGTGGTGGTGTGGGGTGGTGTGGGGTGGTGTGGTGTGAGGTGGTGTGGGGTGGTGTGGTGTGGTGTGAGGTGGTGTGGGGTGGTGTGGGGTGGTGTGGGGTGGTGTGGTGTGGGGTGGTGTGGGGTGGTGTGGTGTGAGGTGGTGTGGGGTGGTGTGGTGTGGTGTGAGGTGCTGTGGGGTGGTGTGGGGTGGTGTGGGGTGGTGTGGTGTGAGGTGGTGTGGGGTGGTGTGGGGTGGTGTGAGGTGGTGTGGGGTGGTGTGGTGTGAGGTGGTGTGGGGTGGTGTGGGGTGGTGTGGGGTGGTGTGGGGTGGTGTGAGGTGGTGTGGGGTGGTGTGGGGTGGTGTGGTGTGAGGTGGTGTGGGGTGGTGTGGTGTGGTGTGAGGTGGTGTGGGGTGGTGTGGGGTGGTGTGAGGTGGTGTGGGGTGGTGTGGTGTGGGGTGGTGTGGGGTGGTGTGAGGTGGTGTGGGGTGGTGTGGGGTGGTGTGGGGTGGTGTGGGGTGGTGTGGTGTGAGGTGGTGTGGGGTGGTGTGGGGTGGTGTGGTGTGAGGTGGTGTGGGGTGGTGTGGGGTGGTGTGGGGTGGTGTGAGGTGGTGTGAGGTGGTGTGGGGTGGTGTGGGGTGGTGTGGGGTGGTGTGAGGTGGTGTGGGGTGGTGTGGTGTGGTGTGGGGTGGTGTGAGGTGGTGTGGGGTGGTGTGGGGTGGTGTGTGGTGTGGTGTGGGGTGGTGTGGTGTGGGGTGGTGTGGTGTGTGGTGTGGTGTGGGGTGGTGTGGGGTGGTGTGGTGTGAGGTGGTGTGGGGTGGTGTGGGGTGGTGTGGGGTGGTGTGGGGTGGTGTGAGGTGGTGTGAGGTGGTGTGGGGTGGTGTGGGGTGGTGTGGGGTGGTGTGAGGTGGTGTGGGGTGGTGTGGTGTGGTGTGGGGTGGTGTGGGGTGGTGTGGGGTGGTGTGAGGTGGTGTGGGGTGGTGTGGGGTGGTGTGTGGTGTGGTGTGGGGTGGTGTGGGGTGGTGTGGGGTGGTGTGTGGTGTGGTGTGGGGTGGGGCCTCTCTGCATGCACAAATAAGAGCAGCTCATGCTGACACCAACACAAGAGAATAATGACATGGCGGCGCGGTGAGGGGAGGTGGCAGCCATTCTTAATCGTGTTTTAGCTACCTTTGTTTGTTTTCCCTCTTTTATTTATGTCTCTGACATTTAACTTGACAGAAAAATTCTAGCTTGGTCCTGATGTAGGTACAAATTTACATATCCACTGCCACTTGTGTGGGCTATTTTATGCTCTGCTGGCTTTTATGTTTATTTTAAATATTATACCTCAACAATAACTTTTAATGTCGGAACTTCACCGGAGTTGGACTGCGGATAGTTTTGCTCATGTGGTTGATTTGCCAGCAGTGTGTGGCCCTGAGCTGGGAGCCTGTAAAGTTCCCTGCTCTAGAAATATTATAGGGTAATCAACAAACAGTCAACAGCAAGCAGTTTTTTTCTATAAAGGGAATTTGACCACATGCCTGGTGCCATCTTTTCTTTTGGCACCTGACTGCCAGAGGCCAGACCTTGGGACTTGTTTATTACATTACACTTAGCTGATGTGCTTATCCAGAGTGACTTAAGAGTTATTTAGGTACAGGGTTTCAATTATAGTCCCTTGGAGCAATGTGGGGTTAGATGCTTTACTAAAGGGCACTTCAGGCAGGGATGGCTAGCTGGTTAGCACTAGATGTTTATTCCCTCAATTCTTTCTACGGGAACGGGATTTGTGACCCTCCGATCCCAAGACCAACTCTCTAAATACTAGGCCACAGCTGCCCCCATGTTCATGCCTAACTCTGATGATAGAGTGTTTACAGAGGCTTTCCTTATAACAGCAACTCTGTCCCAGTAATAGCTATATCATCAATAAATGTTTGTGTCCACATAACAATGCTGCTATATTATAAAGAAGTGTCATGTGCTTTCGTCCTTGTTTTGGTTCTCAAGTCTTCAGGTTAGAGAAGGAATCCTTTGCCAGTTAACAAGTCCTCTAAAATCCAAGGCTCTAAGATAAAGTGCACCTCTCTTGTTGTAACATTGCATTGTCAGTTGATGTACTGTTTAATCCTGCTTGTTTCAGACAGCACCCCACAGGTGAGACAGAGGGAGATTTAGCAGTGCTCATCTAGCATGGGGCCCTATGGCTATAACTTAACTAGCATGTGGCCCTATCACTATAACGTATGACCTCATGGAGGCTGTAAATATCTCTGAAGTGGACAGTGGTTGCCTGTGTGTGGGCTCCTATCCTATTAAGATGCAGTTAGGTGTGGGCTCACAGCCTATTAAGATGCAGTTGGGTGTCTGGTTGTAAACCTGAGTAATTACATCAGTGAGCAGGCGGTAAGGTGGGGGTCAGCGGGCGGTAAGGTGTGTGTGTGTGTGTGTGTGTGTGGGGGGGGGGGCAGGTGCTCTGTAACTGCAGTGTTATGGAGTCTCTTCTCTCATATACATTTACCCTTTACCTACATGCACTTTTATGTTTAATGTCTAATGTCCTGACCTGCACTTTAATGTTTAATGTCTTTCTTTAATGCTGTCCTGCCTTGAAACGTAATTTTGATTCCTTGTATGTCTAGCACACTTGGCATGCTAGTCACAGGCACGGCCTCTCTGCCCTCCAACGCTCCGCCACAGAGTAAATGTACACAATATGGATTTCATTTAACACCAGCAATCACAAACAGGTAAGTAAACAATGTTTTGTAATTTGAAAAGGCCAGAAGGCCGTAACAGAACTTAGGTTTACCCTTTACTACACAGCTGGTTATGGAAGGATGGTAGCGGTGGCATAGCAAGACCATAGCAGTGGCATAACAGTGTAATAGGAGTGTCATAGGAGCATCATAGCACTGTCATAAGAGGATCATAGCACTGGCATAGGAGGACCATAGCAGTGTCATAGCAGGATCATAACAGTGTCATAGGAGGATTGTAACAGTGTCATAGCAGTGTTGTAGGAGGATCACAGCACTGGCATAGGAACACTATAGCAGTGTCATAGCAGTGACATAGGAGGATCGTAGCAGTGACATAGGAGGATCGTAGCAGTGTCATAGGAGGATCATAGCAGGATCACAGCAAGGGTCATAGGAGGATCATAACAGTGTCATAGGAACACTATAGCAGTGTTATAGCCATGTCATAGGGAGATCATAGCAGTGCCATAGGAGGATCATAGCACTGGCATAGGGTGACCATAGCAGTGGCATATCAGTGTCGCTGATCAGTGACCAGTGACGCTTTCAGGCCTACACCCAACACTAACAACATTATTGTTTTTCTGGTGGAAGAAAACATCTATTTTAAATGGCACATTGAAATTGTTTTTAACCTCCCATCTTCCCTCTCTCTCGCCTGCGCTGATCAATAACTTATTATTGAGGAAGGAGGCGGGTCAATCAATATCTGCACTCCTGCACAGCGCTCCTGTCTCTGGCCCAGCCAGCGCTCTGTGTGTGTGTGTGTGTGTGTGTGTGTGTGTGTGTGTCTGGTCATCGCTCCTGTGAATGGGCGCTTCTGGTGGCGACTCAAATGATCACATTCATGTGTCACTGACCCACTGACGTCTCAGGCCTTTGCTTTGGACTCACTCAAGCCTGAGTACACACACACACACACACACACACACACACACACACACACACACGCACAGGCATGCACACACACACACACACACTCGCACACACTCACACATGCACACACACACTCACACACGCACACACACACTCACACACAGTCTCACACTCACACCACTCTCTCCCTGACAGCCTATCAGCGGTGTGTGTGTGGCGGGGCAGTGTGATAAGTCACTAGTGTGATTACTCGCTCGAGTGTTTTTTTCCTGCGCTGAACCTACGGGTCGCCGTCACGAGAGGCGGAGAGGCGGAGAGGCGGAGAGAGGTGGAGAGGTAGAGAGAGGTGGAGAGAGGCGGAGAGAGGGGTGGAGAGGGGTGGAGAGGGGTGGAGAGGTGGAGAGAGGTGGAGAGGTAAATCCATACGCCACTGGCCACGACAGCCAGTATTGATCCACACTCTGCTGTTGCAAAAACACTCGCTGATGTGCACTGTGGCATGAAGTACGCTGAACTAAGAGCACCAGTGTGGCTTTGGCAAGGGGGAGAGACATGCACCGCCGCGAGGAACCGGACTCGGAGCAGAGCGGACTCAGAGCAGACCGGACCGGAGCGGACTGGAGCAGACTGGAGCAGAGCGGACTAGAGTGGACCAGACCGGTTTTGGAGCAGACTGGACTGGAGCGGAGGCGGGAAGTGGCAGAGCTGAAAGCGAGTGGTGAAGCTTCAGCATCATCATGTGTTCATCAGGTCCCTCCAGCATCAGTGAGCTGCTTAGGTGTTCATCAGGCCATTCCAGCTTCTCATTCTTTGGGTTCAGCAGCCATAAGAAGAAATATGTACAGCCCCCCCCCCACACACACACCCCTGGCCAACCCCCCTTACCCCCCTTACACCCCTGCCCAAACCCTCTTCCATCTGACCAACCACCCCCCCCCTTACCCCCCTGCCCCCCCCCCCTTCCATCTGACCAACCACCCCCCCCCCCTCCCTACACCCCTGCCCACCCTCCATTCCATCTGACCAACCACACTCCACCCGCCCCTTACACCCCTCCCCAGCCTCCCTTCCATCTGACCAACCACCACCCCCCCAATGTCATCTCAACAACCACACTCCACACCCCAACACCCCTGTCCAGCTTCCATTCCACCCCCCCCCCCCCCCCCCTTACACCCCTGCCCACCCTTTAGCACTGATGAGGCACCTGGGCCTGCTGCTGCCCTAGTTGACCAGTGAGGAGGCCTTGCCTGGCTTGTCTCCGTGGGGATAATGAACAGGCAGCCCTGCAGTGTGACCTCCCCGCCAGCGGTGCATCTGTACTGGGCTACCCTAATTGTGTGTGTGTGTGTGTGTGTGTGTGTGTGTGTGTGTGTGTGTGTGTGTATCTGTACTGGGCTGCCGTAATTGGCCCTGGTAATTTGGGGATTTTCTGCTTGGGGATTTGTCTTGTAGAAAGCAAATTCTTCTGTTCAGCCATATCCTGCCTGTGTGTTTACGAGCTCTCAGGCTTTACAGTCAGGCTCCGGAAGGCAGCTTGGGACCATGGGGATCATCAGTGGCACTATAGACACCTGACATGGCGAAGAACTGGACACAAGTCCTTCAGGCCATAGAGTTGGATTAGACACAAGTCCTTCCAGCCAAGTCCCTGCCCTCACGGCCATTTTGGCAACACCTTTGGGTATCTATTTAGGGTCAATTAAAGCAGGCCCTACCTAAATGAATGATATTAATCAGGGTTAATAAGAGCAGGGCCTAACCAAATGAAGGTTATCTATTTGGGGTTAATAAGAGCAGGCCCAATGTGAATGAATGGCGAGACATGAGTATATGCACTCTCTGGTAACTCAGGGGCGTGAAAAATAGATGGTTGAAATCACAATGACAACTTGATTGTAATGGCTAGAAGTGTTTGCTAGTTTGTATCAAAATAAAGCTTTAAAAGACCTTTTCCTCACGGGTCGTTTTGAACGGCACACATGCAGTGCTTCACTACGCAGCAATCGTGGTACAGTGGAGCACATAACTGCCAGATACAGTAATTGGAGCACCGTTTGTACCGCTTGGCAGATAATTGGCTCTTGGCGGCGGAACAGGTGGGACATTTGCAGACACTCGCCATCTTGGCATCACAAAGTTTCCCCGTGCCATCCTGTGGGGGATTTTTCCAGCGCTGTCTCCTAAAAAAAAGCGTCTCTGCCTTCACTTCAAGAGTTAAGTGTTGACAGTGGTTACCACGGTGAGGTTACCAAGATGAGCGCTATCATCAGCCAGTCGCTGAATAATTATGGGATGCAGGTACTGTAGCTGTCAGGTTGTTCGGGAATGATGAACAGAAGTCTCGAAAATGGACAAGTAATGATCATAAGCATAAGCCAGATGGCGTACAGTACCGAACACCAGGATCAAAGTCCAGATGTTACATCTTCAAAACGGAGCTTAAGTCTGAGGACTCTGAGTGCAGATAAGAAGGACACTTCTAGTGGGGAAATTACTGCAGATTCACACACACACACACACACACACACACACACACACACACACACACACACACACACACACACACACACATTACTGCAGATTCACACACACACACACACACACACACACACACACACACACACACACACACACACACACATTACTGCAGATTCACACACACACACACACACACACACACACACACACACACACACACACACATTACTGCAGATTCACAGACTGATGAGAGGGCTCTTGAAGGAATGAAGCACAAGGACAAGATGGCAGTACTGTGGTGTGAAGTAATTTCCTGCCTAGATGGAGCTGTTGTGGATACTGTCACTCCGAAGCAATTTTAAAAGGAATTCAGGTATTACAACAGCCATAATACTTACAACATCAATGAACATTTTTCACATTTAGACCAGGTATAATACGTAGGAGACAGACACACACACACACCCACCACACACACACACACACACACACACACAAAGAAATAATACGCCCACTGCCCGATTCACCCCATCTTTCTCACAGAAAAACTAGTTCTGCTTACATGAATGGTGGTTTCTCAGATGAAGCACCACAGCTGAAGCACCAAAGGTCAGAGCGTTTCTCTCTGACTCTCTGTGCTTGTGTGAAACTGTGAAGTTGATCGTGCTTACCAAGGACATGGCCTGCCATTCTGAGGCTACTCTGCTTGGCTATGGAAAGACTGGCTCCCGAGTGAGAGCGGAGCGGTCTTGAGGGAGTGGATGGTCTTCAGTGAGCAAGGAGAATAAAGACGGCAGTGACAGCTGCTTTTCGCCTCATTTCTCGTTTGTCTGTGTACGAGTCTTCATCTGCTACACACACACACACACACACACACACCGTATGAGTCTTCATCCGCTACACACACCGTATGAGTCTTCATCCGCTACACACACACAAACACACACACACACACACACCGTACAAGTCTTCATCCGTTACACACAAACACACACACACACACACAATTATTATTGCCCGGCGCTCAGATTGATCCAACATCCAACGGACACCCAGGCCCCCGGAGTGAGCGGGCAGCCTCTCCCCCTCTCCTCTGGGCTGGTCACCCCCTTTCTCCCCCCTCCTCTGGGCGGGGGACCCACTTCCTCTCCCCTCTCCTCCCCCCCTCCTCCTCTGGGCTGGGGACCCACTTCTCCCTCCTGCCCCCCACCCCAACCCCTAAGACCCCCCAAAACTAATGACATTCCTAAACGCCTTCAACATACAAAGCACTAACCAGTCTCTACTGGCCCTGTAATTGGACAGGAAGCAAAGCACATCAGTGTTTCACACAGGTCTGTCTTCTTGTCACAGAGCTGCGTAGCTGCGGGACCACATGCCAGCGTGGCCATCTCCTTTATTAAAAACTCCACGGCAACCCCCATTAGCATACTCTCAGCTGAGGAGAAGGGAACATTCTTCCCACAGTGTTTCATTTAACTCCTAGCATGGGGCATGAGGTTTGGGGGTACCTAGCATGGTGTGTGAGATTTGGGGGTGCCGTAAACCATAGGCCGCATGCCAGCATTCCCAATGAGAGGTCTGTGTTTGGCTGAGAGAAACGAACAGTTTATAACAGTGTAATCACTGTGTTATTAACAGTAATTCAGTAAGCCCTGTGGGTGTCATGGAAACTAACCAGCCATTTTATTTAGTCTCTGCAGGAGAGCTCAGCCCCTTTCTCTCCGTCTCTCCCCTTTTTCCTAGCACACCTTCTCTTCTCTCCTCTCCTCTCTTCTCTTCTCCTCCCCTCCCCTTGCCTCTCCTCATCCTCTCTTCTCTTCTCTTCTCTTCTCCTCCCCTTGTCCTCTCCTCCTCTCCTCTCCTCTCCTCTCCTCTCCTCTCCCCTGAGCTGGTCATATCTCAGCAGAAATGAGGCGATATAATACACACTGGGCCGGCTCCTGACCGTAGCCATGCTGCTGACCGTAGCCATGCTGCTGACTCCTCCCCCTCACTTATCCCGCCCCCCACTCTCTCGGCTCCTTCATGGTCTCCGCTGGTGCAGGAGTAGGTCACGATATTATTTCAGGGGAAACCCGTGGGGATCCATGACCAGATCCTTACAGTGTACAACGACAGGCCCACGCTAGACACAGAACAGACACACACGCAGGCACACACACAGGCACACACACACACACACACACACAGGCACAGGCACACACACAGGTGCACACACACACAGACACACACACACACACACACACACACACAGACAAGGGACCACAGGACAACAAGCCAGCACCACATCCCCTGCGAGCACGAGGCATATGCCACCTCAAACATCTCAGACGTCCATGACTGAAAGCCCTGAACACTGGCCTCAGTGTTTACAGTAGTCCTTAAAATGGTGCCAACAAGGAAAACAATAATAAATCAACAACAACAACAACATGCTATAATGCAGTACAGCAATATAATAATTTACTAATGCAGGACAACAGCTGTTCTCATCAATTCTCTTTGTTGTATGAACGTGGGAGTTATATTTATATTTATGCAGTTCATCTCTGGCTACCACAGTGAGGAGGAGGCAATGTGAACATTAAACAGAAGAGATGCATATGAACATAAAGCACAGCAAACCCCCATATGAACATAAAGCACAGCAAACCCCCATATGAACATAAAACACAGAGAATGCAGAAACATGAGCCTTGGAAGGGGGATGCGTAGGAGGAGAATAGGAGAGAGAGTGAGAGAAAGACAGAGAGAGAGAGAGAGGGAGAGAGAAAGAGAGAGAGAGAGAGAGTGAGAGAGAGAGAGAAAGAGAGAGAAAAAGAGAGGGAGAGAGAAAGAGAGAGGGAGAGAGAAAGAGTGAGAGAGAGAGAGAGAGAGAGAGAAACGCTCCTTAGTCTGCTTACTCCAGTATCTGCTTGTCCCAGTTTGTCTCTGAACCATAAATTTAACTACAACTGCTACGAAACCCAAGGATTTTGTATCAGACATGTGTAGTGTAATAGCAAGTAATAGAGTAATAGTAATAGCAAAGTGTAATACTGGCTTCAGTCAAATGTGGACCAGTATTTAGTAATGCTGAGTGATATGGATGTGTGTATTAATAAAAACAACAGAGACATCAGTAAGCAATGTCTTTACTGTATGTCTAACTGCATTGTTGCCAGGGGCAGAGTACTTCTGTAAAAACAAATCAGCATAACTTTTGAGAGAACACAGACTGCCATATAGCAGCAGCGTTTGAGAGAACACAGACTGCCATGTAGCAGTGATGTAAAGGGCAGAGTGTCTGAGCTGCTTTTAGTGCCATGGTCTTATTTTGCTTCCGTCCTCGCAGCCTTCCTGCTTCCCAAGCTTTTTGCTTTTTATTGATGCTCTTGGTGTGTGTGTGTGTGTGTGTGTGTGTGTGTGTGTGTGTGTGTGTGTGTGTGTGTGTGTGTGTGTGTGTATGCATGCATTGTGCTTTTGTGGGATTGGGATTGAAAAGTGTCAGGGCAGTGACGTCACCCACCCTGCACCCTGCTGTGCAACTTCCTTTAGAGCTGCAGAAGGCACTGGGACACTCGAACCTGCACCTTTCCCAAGACAAATGCCGACCCTCCTCCCTTCCCCTCCTGCCTAATTAGGCCGTTTACCGTCCCTCCCCCCTCCGATACTTAATCAGATCGTACACTGTCCCTACCTCCCTCCTTCCTTCTGTTTAATTAGACCATTCTGGGTCCCTCCTCCCCTGGTTAATCAGATCCTTTACTGCCGCCCTCCCCCTCTTCCTTCCTTCTGTGTAATCAGACCATTCCCTGTCCCTGTCCCTGCTCCGATGTTTAATCAGACTATTTCATGTCCCCCCCCCCCCGCCAATTACACCGTTCCCTGCCCCTCCCCCCTGCGTATTCAGACCATTGCGTGCCCCCCCCCCCCCCCCCCATAGGCTCCCTCACACTCAAGGGCCGATCAGGCGTAGTGCGTCCCCACTCAGGGCTGCTGTAATGGAGCTGGCAGGGGCATTAATGGGAGAAAAGCAGCTCAGTGTGACATATCTATCGCTCCTTCCTCTACACTCCCTCCTCTGTTCAGGCCTACCCTGCCTGCGTCACGGGGCTTTTGTGGGTAACAGGTGACAGGGACAGAAGTCAGAGGAGTGAAAAGGAGAGCAGTGTGCAGTTACTGCTGCCGGACGTGTTCCCCCATTACCACTCGCTCCCCCACTCCCCCTGACCCCCCCCATTCTCTCTGCCCAATCCCTCCCCCTCACTTATCCGACCCCACACTCTCCCGGCCCCCCCCCCACTCTCCCAGCCCCCCCCCCCCCCCCCAACTCTCCCTGTACCCCCCCTCCCCACTCTCTCTGTCCCATCCCCACCCACTCGCTTATCCCGCCCCCCACTCTCCCTGTGCCCCCCACTCTTTTCCTTCCCCACTCTCTCTGCCCTATTCCGACTCCCCTCCCTCTCGCCTTGCCCCATCCAATTGCCCCCACCCACATCTTGAGGTCTGTAGTTGTTCAGTGCTGTGACTTAATGGGGAGTTTTGAATGTTAGGTGCTCGTGAATGAGGATGTTGTACTCCCCCTACTCTCTCTCTGTCTCTCTGCCCCCCCCTCCCACTCTCCTACTCTGCCCCCCCCCCCCCCCCCATCTCTCCTCTCTCTCTCTGCCCCCCCCCTACTCTCTCTCTGTTCCCTCTGCTCCCTCTGCCCCCTCTCCTACTCTGCCCCCCCCCCCCATCTCTCCTCTCTCTCTCTGCCCCCCCCCCATCTCTCTCTCTCTGCCCTCCCTCCTACTCTCTCTCTCTCTGCCCCCCCCCCAACCCACCCCCCCATCCTGAGCCCGGTGCTTGTTCAGTGGTGTGACTCAGTGGAGCGTTAGACTGTGAGCTGGCTCCCGCTACACCGCCTCCATTAGTCAGGCTGGCACTGGGGCTCAGCAGGAAGTGCTTCCCTCCCACGGCCCATAATTAATAGCTGCTTCCCCCTGACCCTACATGCCGGGGTCGCCCACCAAACCTAATAAACATAAGTGACTAATTCCCCCCAAAAGCCTTTTATTTCCTCTCGCCTCTGAGGTGGGGGGTGGGGGCAGGGGGGAGTGTGTGTGTGTGTGTGTGTGTGTGTGTGTGTGAGAGGTGGGGGGGGCAGGGGGTGGGTCACGCGCCCCCACATCCGCATACGGTGCTGCAGGAGTGCTGCCAAGGCTCCACTTTCCCACATTTCCTGACAAATTGGAGCCGCTTTGCTTCTGGAGCAGCGAGTGCTGTGAAAGCGAAAGGCCAGCGAAGACAATTAGGCACCCACACACACCCCACACACACCCCACACACACACACACACACACACACACACACACACACCCCACACACACCCCACACACACCCACACACACACACACCCCCCTCACACACACACACACACACCCCACACACACACACACACACACACCCACACACACACCCCACACACACACACCCACACACCCCACACACACACACCCACACACACACACCCCACACAGACACACACACACACAGACACACACCCACACACATCCCACACACACACACACACACACACACACACACACACACACACACACACCACACACACACACACACACCCACCCCACACACACACACACACACACCCACCCCCATCCCACACACACACACACACACACACACACGCACACACACACACCCCCCGTGTGAGGAAACACAAAGCCCTGGAGCCGGAACTCAGATCCTCATAAAAGGCTCCAAAGGCTCCTGCCTACACACACACACACACACACACTCAGATCCTTACACAAGGCTCCAATAGGGCTGCCTTCTGGCGGGCCGCCGTTCTCCAGTACCAGACACAAGAACAGGCAGCAGCTTCCCCAGTCTGGAGATCCCTGCAAGGGCTTTATCAGGTGCCCCCCCCCCACGACGTCTCCCCCCCACTGGCATTCTCACGTGCGTCATGCAGTATAACATCACACACAGCCAACCCACGTTACGGGCTTGTGGAAGACCCAAGATAAAGTGAAAAGAAGTGACTTGACAAGTCAGAGAAAGACCAACACATTAAAAATCACGTATGCATACAGTACAGGCCACAAGTCTGGACACACCTTCTCATTCAATGTGTTTTCTTTAATTTCATGACTATTTACACTGTAGATTCTCACTGAAGGCATCACTGGGAATGAACACATGAAATTATGTACAAAAGTATGTGCTTAACACATAACTCCACGTGTTCATTTATAGTTTTGATGCCTTCAGTCAGAATATATAGAATATATATGTATATATATATATATATATATATTAGCAATGGGAGCTGATACTGATCAGTACTGATGTCTTCCTGTTTCACATGTGAGTCACCTGATCCTCGTGTGTCAGGGAGCCTTCTGGATCCACAGTGACAAGAGGAGAGAAGGAGAGAAGGAGAGGGAGAAGAGAAGAGGAGGAGAGGGGGAGAGGATTGGACATTTACACCTACTTCCCAGTGAAAAAACCCTAACACCTGCAGCCCTTCCCAGTCAAACTCACTGTCTCGGTGCGTCGCTGAGGGGAAAAAACACAGCGAGACTCTAAATCAGTTTCTATCCACTTCCTGCGAGTGTGTGATGTGGTCCTCCGCATGCCAAATTAGCCCTCCTGTGGAATAACAGAGATGTTCCATCATCACTTATTATTCCACAGCGCACACACACACACACACACACACACACACACACACACACACACACACACACACACACACACACACACACAGACACACAAACACACACATATTTGTTCCGCTCTGGAGTAGCACGTATCCTCCCCCTCTGTGTTCCCCAAATCAAACATTCAACGCAACAT
>CM059277.1:1305998-1308498 GCA_030347295.1 Setipinna tenuifilis
TCCAGGGCACTTCAGCCATGATGAGGGTGCAGGAGAGCACTAGTCATTTACTCCCCCACCCCCATTCTTCCTACCGGAACAGGATTCGAACCTGTAACCCAGCATGTGTGTGTGTGTGTGTGTGTGTGTGTGTGTGTATGTGTGTGTGTGTGTGTGTTCCACCACTGCCCACATTGGGACTACATGTGTATGTGACTGAGATCTGTCAGGCCCAATACAAACATGCCACATGTCACCTTTTAACAGCAGCAGAGGGGAAACCTTTGCGATTGGGTTTACATGACAGACCTTTCCCAGAATGCCTCTGTGTTTGTTTGTGAGCTCTAGAAAGCTGGAGATGAAGTCACAAGAGGCGGGTGTATCCCCCCTAGATCAGGTGACGGTCAGCCTTCAGCGTATCCTGGGGGTCACCTGGCAGGACTGAGTATCTCACACAGTGATACTCAGTAAAACAGGCTGTAGGAGCATTGAGGCAACCATCACCCAACAAAAACTGCGATGGCTAGGGCATGTCATAAGAATGCCCTATAACCGGCTGCCTCGCAAAGTCCTGTATGGCCAACTACATGTAAGCCATGGCCAGTGCTCTGCTGGAGGGCAAAAGAAGCGCTACAGAAATGCCACATGAAGCCTGGGGACCTCGAACACATCGCTGCTGACCTTAACACCTGGAGGCAGGTGTGCTCAGAAGGGACAGAAGCACTGGAAGAGGAAAGGACAGCTAGAAGAGAACAGATGAGGCTGAGGAGGAGAGATGCATCCATTGCTGCCAGTAACTCCACCACCACATTCACATGTCCTACCTGCAGCAGGACCTGTGGGTCCAGGATAGGACAGACACACACACACACACACATACAGGATAGGACTATACAGTCATCAAAAAACCCACCGCTGAAGGGCAGAAGTGGACGTCATCATCGGACTCGATGGACAACCACATGCAAGCAAGCAAGTGTGTATGAGTTCCACCCAGTGTAAATGTATGTGTGTGTGTGTGTGTGTGTGTGTGTGTGTTTGTGTGAGTTCCCTCCAGTGCAGCGAATGGCACAGAGGCAATGAGGCGAGTGTGTGTACCACCTGAGCAAACCAACCCCCCCCAACCTCCCCAGCCCCCCCGCCATGCTCTCTCCTCAGCAGGGCACCATGCCAGAGCCTCTTCACACACATCTACACACACACACACACATCTACACACACACACACACATACACACACACACACACACACACATCTACACACACACGCGCATTCGCATGTGCCAACACACACACGCTACAGCATGTACACTCAGACATGCAAACACACACACGCAAATGCACACACTTACAAAACCCATCAGCAAACAGTCACACCAACAAAGCCGTGGCTTAGTGGAGCAAAGTACATACACCAGCACACACACATATGTGCACAGACGCACACACACACATATGTGCACACACACAAACACACACACACAATAGTGCACAGATGCAAACACACACACACACACACACACATACACAGATTCAAACACTCAAACACACACAGATTCAAACACACACACACACACACACACACACACACACACAGACATGTGCACAGATTCAAACACACACACAAAAAGACACTTAAAGACTTAAACCCTCCTGGAAAGATGAAGTATAATGATCAAATAAGTCAATGGGAAAACTGGCCTCATCGGACATTCAACATTAAACCAGCTTTACAGTAATCCTGTGAATAAAAGCTAGAAGCATTTTAAAATTGCTTTTAAAATTACATTTACTCATGAAATCAAATTTAAAAATCAAACTTATAAATTACATTTTGTCAGTTTCTGCATTTTGTGACCATGCCCATTTGTTTCTGTGGACTTCTCATATGCAAGGTTGATGAAAAAACGAAGTCTGCCTGTAAAGCTGTGATGTCACTAACTTTATTATTATATTATATTACAACTTTAATACTATATTATTGATAACACTTTGATGGGTGAGTTCATAACACATTCATAGCAGCGGTCATAAACTGCCAAGGTTACATTGACCAAGTTCTGTCTCTTTGGCACTGGACTATCCCATTGACCCAGATGTGTTGTAAACAGGTAAGAGGTTTGGAACAAAAACGGCAATGCTGCTTTGCGACTGTTGGACTTTTGGACTTTTATTTTGACAAGTTGTCATCGTTCTGTCTTCCACATTCATGAAAGGTTTGGTATGAATGTTGAGTAATGTCTCATGAAACGGTCATGAATGCTTTATGTGCAGGTTATGAGCTTCTATGAATGTGTTATGAACTCATCCATCAAAGTAAAGTGGTACCCAAATATTTTATTTATTTATTTTATTTAAAATGCAAATGCAGGGGGTGTAGCGGGTCAGACACTGGATTTCAGTAGCCAATGCAATGCCAAAGGCCACATGTGCATCCACTGACATTAAACTGCACAGCCATCAGTCTTGGCAGCTACGGAAACAGGGAGACCAACAATATGACAATTTAATATGTTAAATTT
>CM059277.1:1320998-1335998 GCA_030347295.1 Setipinna tenuifilis
CTTTTAATTTCAGCACTGTCTCCAGTCCGCCGCTCGCTGTCCTGATGTCCTGTCACAAGTGTGTGTGTGAGTGTGTCTGTGTGTGTGTGTGTGTGTGTGTGTGTGTGTGGGTCTCTCAGGCTGGGCTCGGACACCTAATTAACTCCGTATCGGACTCATCTTAGCTCACTTCCTGCTGCCGCCTCCATTGCTGCTGCCACCACTGGGGCGTCCTCCCAATGCACACAGTAATATGTGTATGTGTATGTGTATGTGTATGTGTATGTCCATGTGTACAGTATGTGTATGTTTTATATATGAGTCAGACAGTGTACACAATAATATGTCCATGTCCATGTGTATGTGTCCATATGTGCATATGTATGTGTACACGACTTCCGTGAGTCTCCCGCATTTGAAAAGCACCCGCAAGTAATATAAAATCTCCCGCAACTCGCACAAATTTTTAGTTAATTCTATCTATCTGTCTCTCTCTCTTTCTCTTTCCCTCTATCTATCCAAGTTAGACAGCAGGTGGGCTGCAGGTGTGTGTTGGTGTTGTGGGGTAGAGGTAGTTGCCATTGCAGAGATTTGGAGTGCATAGCACGGAGGCCATGGATAGTCACTCTGAGGACGGGGGTCTCTCTATCTTTCTCTCTCTCTCTCTCAGTCTCTCCCTCTCCATCTATGTAAGTTAGACTGCAGGTGTGTGTTGGGGTTGTGGTGGAGAGATAGTTGCCATTGGATTTGGAGTGAGCAGCTAGCTTAGCTTAGCCTAGGTTAGCATAGCGTAGCATTGAGGTCATGGATAGTCGCTCTGGGGACGGGGGTCTCTCTTTCTTTCCCTTTCCCTCTGTCTATCTATCTCTCTTTATCAGTCATCCCTCTCTATCTATGTAAGTTAGACTGCAGGTGTGTGTCGGTGTTCTGGTGGAGAGATAGCAGCTAGCACAAGCTCTGCGCGAGGCCATGGATAGTCACTCTGAGGACAGGGGTCTCTCCCCTCATCTCTCTGGCCCTTTAAATGCGACAGGACAGGACAGCGGTCCAGGATCGATGCACCGCTCTGCATCTTAATGCGATTAACACTAATTCTCACTTAGACGGGGGGGTCGATGGGGGGGGGGGGTCAGGGGACAGCGCCGCGGGATCACTTAAACACACCCAGATCAAAAATAATGCAGACAAAAACGCCTGAAGTCAATCACGGGGATTATTTGTAAGGAAGGGAAATGATACTGGCAAGGGATGCAGAAGACTGAGACTGAGAGAAAGAAAGAGAGAGAGAGAGAGAGTGAATGAGAGAGAGAGAGAGAGAGAGAACCCGAGAGGGAGGGAGAGGTACAATGAGAGAGAAAGAAAAAGAGAGAGAGGAAGAGGTACAAAGAGTGAGAGAGATAGAGAGAGAGAGCGAAAGAGAGTGAGAGAGGGAGGGAAACAAAGAGAGAGAGAGAGAAAGAGACAGAGAGTGAGGGAGAGGTACAAAGACAGAGAGAGAGTGAGAGAGAAACAGATAGTCGCGGCGCTTCAAATGAAACACAGTCTGGATCGAAGCTGGACAAAAAGGACGGAACAGTGGCAGTCCATCCATCAGGTGATATTGCCCCAGTGCTGTCCGAGACATACCTCCCCGATAGCTCACCACACCGGCCAGAAGACAGTGTTCACCCAGAGAAAGAATCGCTGTAATTAAACCAGACTAGCTTTTTAATTAAATCTTGTGTAGGTTAATTAAGAAAATTATCTTTCAAGTAAATTCCATCTTTACAGATGTTCTGGCCGTGCCTTTCGGTGAGAAGCAGAGAGTGTGTGATGTCTAGTGAGTGTGTGTGTGTGTGTGTGTGTGTGTGTGTGTGTGTGTGTGTGTGTGTGTGTGTGTGTGTGTGTGTGTGTGCTGATGGTGAATCTAAAGGCTGGTCATCCATTGCCCAAATCTAATTTCCTCCCATTGTCCAGCATGGTAGATTTCATTAAGAGGAATTGAAAGTCTAATGCAATAAGCGACAGGCTGTTCTCAGGCCTCTGTGTCCCGCCTAAGGCACAGGACAAGGCTCTAATCTCACAGCCCAACGCCTCTACTTAATACAAACGCCCTCCTGCCAAACAAACACGCACACACACACACAAGCACACACACACAGATGCACACACACACACGCACATAAATACACATAGACACACACGCACACGCACACACACACACACACAGATGCACGCACACACACACACAAACACAAGCACACACATAAAACACACATACAAGCATAGGCAAAGGCACGTACACACATACACAAGCAGACACAAATTGTACATTTTTCATGAACATTCATGCACAAAGTTGCCACAATGATACACATGTTCACTGCAGAAAAACACCCCTAAGTTTTACATGGTGTGACTAAGAACAAGACTGCTATTGCACTCCACAGCGAAATGGCTTTTAACTTCAAAGTAGCTTAAACAGCATTTAATATCGCCGGCTCTCCGTAAAGGCACACAATGGGAGACTGGCAGCCAGTTCAGCTTTCACCTGAGCTGCCACCATACACTCCCACACACACACACACACACACACACACAGGCTTGTTTGGACTGCGAGCAGTTGAGAAAGAGAGGTATGTCCTTATCACACACACACACTCCTCTCTGTGACGGGCCCGACACACACACAGGAATGTGGAACATCAAGGGCTTCATCCGAGACCACGTCCTCCTTGAACACACACTCCGGAATAAGAGCGGCACAGGACCGCCACACACACACACACACACACACACCCACGGCGGCACAGGACGGCCAGTTATATTAGCGCCTTTTTAAATGACTCATCTTCCTCTGATTCACATGTTGCTATGGGAGATGCTGTATCCCGGCAACCGCAAAAAAGAAAAAAAAAATTGAGCAACAAAAGGTGACTCATCCCAAGTGAGCGCCGTAGAAACGGTAACTCTATTCTCTTCTCACTGACGCAGACGCTGGCAGACCGGTGATGGTAAATGCCAGCTGTAGCAAAAACAAAGATGGAGTCCCCTAAAATAATGTCCCCGTATCATTACAAACAGATGCGATTTCACCGTTTGACTCACGATCAATAAGCCAGAGACCTGTTTGTGTATTTGTTTTTCTCTTCCTGTGATTAATGCACACCTACAAACCAGCTATTAATTTTATAAACACACCTCTGGTGCACTATTATAAATAATCAGGGGTGAGTTAGGTCATCATAAAAGAATAATGTGGCTAATTACTATGGTTAATGTGTGTGTGTGTGTGTGTGTGTGTGTGTGTGTGTGCGTGCGTACGTGCGTGTTTGTTGGCCCAGAAGCACACGTATAGCCTACTGTGTGTGTGTGTGTGTGTGTGTATGTGTGTGTGTGTGTGTGTGTGTGTGTGTGTGGAGCTAAGCCTGCACCTATAGTTCCCTTGTCTCTCTTGCTCGGTCTCTCTCTCCTGCTCTCTCCCTCTCCCTCTCTCTCTCTCTCTCTCTCTCTCTCTCTCTCTCTCTCTCTCTCTCTCTCCCTCTCTCTCTCCCTCTCTCTCTCCCTCTCTCTCTCCCTCTCTCTCTGTCTCTCTCTCTGTCTCTGTCTCTGTCTCTGTCTCTGTCTCTGTCTCTTTCACCTCACTGGTTGGAGAGAATCCCCGGTGGTGGCATCATTATTATTATTATTATTATTATTATTATTATTATTATTAATAAGAGTTATTTGCCCCAACACAGTGACACCACAGAGATTACCTCAGTCCCTCTCATGCTCTCTCTGCCTCTCTCTTGCTCTCTCTCTCCCCCTGCCACCTCACTGGTTGGAGAGACTCCTCGGTGATGGCAACATTATTATATTTATTATTAAGAGTTATTTGCCCCAACACAGTGACACCACAGAGATTAGCCTGCACCTATAGTATAGTTCCCTTGTCTCTCTCTCTCACTCTCTCTTGCTCTCTGACTCCCTCCCTCTCATACTCTCTCTGTCTCTTTCTCTCTCTCTCTCTCCCTCCCTCTCATACTCTCTCTGTCTCTTTCTCTCTCTCTCTCCCTCCCTCTCATACTCTCTCTGTCTCTTTCTCTCTCTCTCTGTCCCCCTCTCATACTCTGTCTGTCTCTTATGCCCTCGCTGTCTTTCATGCTCTCTCCCGCTCTCTGTCTCTCTCATGCTTTCTCTTTCTCTCTCTCTCTCTCTCTCTTTCTCTCTCTCCTACCTCATTGGTTGGACAGAATCCCCGGTGATGGTAACAGTTATTATTATTATTATTTTTATTATTATTATTATTAAGAGTTATTTACCCCAACAGTGACAACACTGAGATATAGTATAGTTCCCTTGTGTCTCTCTCTCGCTGTCTCAGCCGCTCTCTTGCGCTCTCTGTCTTTCTTTCTCTTACACCTTACTGGTTCGGGAGAATCCCCGGTGGTGGCAACATTATTATTATTATTATTATTATTATAACTATTAAGAGTTATTCTATCCATCGCAGTGACACCACAGAGATTACCTCAGTGCAAACATGACCTGATGTGCCCTGTGCTTCACACTACTTTGCAACTTGCAAACTTGTTTAAATTAGTTTGTTTAGACATCCAGCTCTCATCCTCGCCCCAGGCTGCTAATTTCTAATATCAATACATTTCTGTCTTACCGAAGCCTAATCAGTATCGTCTAACTCCTACTCGATGTCTCAATAATGTTATCATCTATGACAGTTTAAACTTAACCTTTTATCCCGTTTATACGAGCTTGTGTGTGTGTGTTTTGTCCTCAAACAACCTTTTGGGCCCCAAATTCGCTTTGAGTTTCGTCTCCAGCTGTTAAGTTAATTTCAGTTTTGACCGGTTGCTGCTTCAATCGAACAGCGCAAGAAAACAAGTAGCAAATTGCCACTCGCAGAGGCCTGCCTCCTCTAATTGGTGAGAGGAGCATCCTTGAATTCAGATCAAGCAGCTGCAGACAGGAGAGAAGACGTCTGAGGGATGGATTAGGACTAATGACCAACAGAATTAGCGGCCTTCGTCAGACTGTGTGAAACAATACCCACTGCCTCCAATACCAATGTCTCCACTGTGCTCCACACATACAAAGCAAAAGAGTTCGTTTACATTTCACATTATGTTTTAGGTCTTAGGACATGACAAGTTCTGATAGTTTTGCGAATAAAATATTTCTTTCATTACAGGCAGAAACTTTGTGTTCACAGACACGAGTCTGTGAGTTATACTTAAATATTTGCAAACTATTTCTCTGATTACAGGCAGAAACTTCGTCTTCGCTTTGCTGAAGTTTGAGAGTAATACTTAAATATGATTCTCAGACATGGTGCTCAACCTTCGAGTTTGACATGCCAATCTTAATTTCCATAAACCAAGTCCAGGCAATTTACCTTAATGTGATTTTATTTCATCTTCTCTACTTTGAGACCTGAAGGCTCCTCAGAATCACGACCTTGGCTGCTCATGTCCATCTTTATTGTGTTCATCTCACTTCCATCAGCTCCACCTGCCTTACCTTCATTAGCTCCACCTGTCTTACTGGTGGCCCAACCTGTCTCACCTTCATTGTGTTCATCTCACCTTCATTACCTCCACCTGTCTCATCTTCATTGTGTTCATCTCACCTTCATTAGCCCAACCCGTCTCACCTTCATTAGCCCAACATGTCTCACCTTTATTATAGCTCCACCTGTCTCACTTCCATTAGCTCCACCTGTCTCACTTTCATTGTGTTCATCTCACCTTCATTAGCTCCACCTGTCTGACCTTCATTGTGTTCATCTCATTTCTATGCTTTTATTTATGTATTTACTTTGTCTGTAAAGTGACCTTGGGTGTCCTAAAAGGCGCTTTTATATTTGAAATAAAATGTATTATTATTATCTCACCTTTATTTACTTGTAGCATTAAAGTGGACAGCAAAGAACGAATGTTATTGTGCAGGGCAGGGGCGGGTTAATGAACGAGCCGACTGGACAATTTTCTGCACAGGGGCACTCGATTCCCTAATCCGTCCCTGGCGCAGGGAATACAAGGTTTCCTAACCCTACATACGACAAATTAACTTTTAAATTGAACTTCTACTTGAACAAAGTTAACACACCTTGTTCCTTCCCTATTTCAGCCCTGTTTGGTGCTCTTATGTGTTGATGACATATAACAGTGCGCCATGTTCATCAGTTATGTGTGGGGTTTAACCTTTGGGAAAACAACCGCCTTTTGCATTGCCTTTTTTTTTTACCTTGATCAGTATATAAGCTAACCTTTAAACTTAATCCTGCCAACAGCATCCAACATCCAGTGCCTTTTCCCCAACACCTGCGCTGACCTTTGAAATAAATGCCATTCCGAGGCAGATACAGTGCCATTCATATTTAATGCAGGGCTATAACACCGCCATTAACTCCACTCTCAGACGGGGAAGAAAGATGTTCTGTTTTCGTTTTAAATGTTTCTTGTGTTTGTTAGTTCTGTGCTCTTTGCTCTAAAACCATGGACACTGGGCTTGCAATAGCAGTTGGGATCGTCTCTCTTTCTTTCTCTCTCTCTGTGTCACTCTTTCTCTCTGCCTCTCCCTGTCTATCTCTCTCTCTGTGTCCCTCTATGTTTTTGTCTTGGTCTCTCTGTCCATTTTGTGTACCTCTTTTTTATATTATACTGTATAAAATCAAGCCCATGTACCAAAAGGCAAGTCTGTGGCAGTGCAAAGAGGTTTTAACTGGTATTCTAATAATGCACATAATGATAACGATAATAAACAGTTTACCGCAACACCCGACATTTCACTGTATTTAGCACATAAAACAAAATGGCTTCCGCATTCAATCACAGAGCTGCATATAGATTATTAATAGGGAAGAACGGGGGGCAGAGTCTATTAACTCCTGCAGACATTACTGTCCTGCCCAGCAAATGAATGTTTTATGTGTGTTCCTCGTCAGGTGGGAACCCATGCACTTGGCGCTGTTGGCAATATGCTTTTATGATGAGGCTGTGGGCCGTAAGTCTTTTTATACATGTGTATATTGATTACTTCGCTCTGGCTGTGCTCAGCGGACGTGAAGGTCTGTGTGTGTGTGTGTGTGTGTGTGTGTGTGTGTGCATATAAATGTGTTCTGAGAGTAGTTCATTTCCAGTTCTGTTTGTCAGGAGAAGGTAATGAAAACACAACAACAAACACCATCACATTAGGCCCAAAATGGCTGCTTTTGGTAGGGTGTTTTTGTTGAGATGCTGTGTTCCCCAAGGGTAAGGCTAATTTAGGCATCACAATGTACCTGTTTATGGTGTCAACCAGAGTCAGTAGCCTCTGAGGAAATCAAACATGTACTAATCTTAGTGAAACTTAATTATCAGCTGCAAATTACACACCTACACACACACACACACACACACACACTCATGTATGCGCACAAACACACACACACACACCTTCACGTATGCACACAAACAAATTCGTACACCTACAGCACATGTTCGACAACTGTTTTCCAAAATATACTTGACATTTTCTGCCTGAACATTATGTCCTGACGTCATCAGTAGAGTTTAACTTTGAGGTCTATAGAAATGCAATTAAACTGATTATTTTCTTAACACCTAATCCATATTGTGTTTTTTCCTCCTAATAGAAACCCCATTACTGCTGTGTCGTGAATGGCTCTTTAGTGGAATTTTCATTTCAGATGGAGTCTGCTGATAGTCACTAGATGACAACACAGCCAATGGCAGGAGGAATAATTCAAATAAACGCTTAGGAATAAAAAAAAAAAAAGTACAAAATTGAGTTTTCCCCGTGACATGGATTAGTGGGAGGATTTGAGCCATTTCAGTGAACGCAATCACTCCGCTCCGCAAGGCCCACATTTGCCAAAAAATAAATGTGAGGCAAAATAAGAGGCACAAAAAAAATAAAAAAAATAAAAAAAACTCCAAACAAGTTAAGAATGTTCGACTTGGGCAAGTCATGCAAATAATGAGGTTATGCCGGCAGGCTCGCTCCGAGATGAGGTTTGGGCGGCCACAGCAGACCGAGAGAGAGAGAGAGAGAGAGAGAGAGAGAGAGAGAGAGAGAGAGAGAGAGGACAGACTGAACTTTTCTTTGTTGTTTGGAAGGTCACAGGAGTGCAGCATATGCTAAACTGAGAGTCTTTCTTTAGGTACGTATGTTTGAGTGCCCTTACGTAGACGCTGTGTGTGAAGATCACCAACTCCACCCCTCACTAACACTGCTAAATTGTGAGTCTTTGTTTAGGTATGTATGTTTGAGTGCCCTTATGTAGGCGCCGTGTTTGTAGATGCTAGATGAGCATAAAGATATTAGCTAACTGATAAATATGTGTGATGTGCAGATAGACCCCAGGAGTTTGTGTCTATGTGTGGCTATGTGTGTGTGTGTGTGTGTGTGTGTATGTGCCTGTCATGCCAACATGTGTAAGTACACTGTACTGTGTGTGTGTGTGTGTGTGCCATGCCAACATGTGTAGGTACACTGTAATGTGTGTGTGTGTGTGTGTGTGTGTGTGTGTGTGTGTGCCATGCCAACATGTGTACATCACCCCCCCCCCCCCCCCCCCCCCCCCCCCCCCCCAGCCTCACACCTCCTCTGCACTCCTCTCCACAGCAGTCAGTCTCAGCCCATCAAGTGCTCTGCACAGGGTGTGTGTGTGTGTGTGTGTGTGTGTGTGTGTGTGTGTGTGTGTGCCAGGTGCCTTTTTTAGGCCTCCGTCCTTCAAAGTCTTCGCTCAGCTCTGACAGACAGACAGCCCCAGTGTGGAGAAGAAGTTCTTTTGGCTTTTTCCCCTTTTAATGACAGGCCAGTGTGAGACAGGAACAGGACATGAGTGGGAGAGAGAGAGAGAGATGGAGGGAGAGGGGGGGGGGTAGAGAGGGAGAGAGAGAGAGAGAGAGAGAGAGAGAGGGACAGAAAGAGAGAGTGGGAGAGAGAGAGTGGGAGAGAGAGAGTGGGAGAGAGAGACAGAGAGAGAGGGAGAGAGAGACAGAGACAGAGAGAGGGAAGGAGAGAGAGACAGAGAGAGGGAAGGAGAGAGGGAAGGAGAGAGAGAGAGAGAGAGAGAGAGACAGAAGGAATGAAAGGTGCAGTGGGATCGGGGAATCGCCTGAGGTGGGTCTCAAACCCAGCTAGTAGATAAGTGCTGTACTGAAGGTCCCATTAGTTTGACGACGTGAATATTTGGTGCCAACGGTTCATTTGCTGTCACTGCAATATTTTTCATCATATTCAGTATAAAAAAACCCCACCTACAGTGTTTGTACTGGGTTGTGAAAAATCAGAGAGTGAGACAAATTTGACATGTGATTTCCCCTGAAACTGCAGATCATTTAAACTGCATTCAACCCAGCAGCATCCTTCAGCCCAGCCCAGTCTTCAGCCCTGGCCTACAGTAGCCAAAGAGCATGACTATTTAAAATGGCATGTGCCGCTTCTGCAACAGCCCTTCATTAGGATGGAAATAACACAGAGTACAGTTTTGTGCTCGTGTAAGTCTTTGAATATGATGGTAATATTAGAATGTGTTTGAGTCACTGTAAGTCTTTGAATATGATGATAATATTAGAATGTGTTTGAGTGTTACACGGTCTTGGTAGCCGTGTCGTCAATTTACTAATCATGTGCTCTCCTTGTGTGCTCTACCAATAATTGTGTGCAGGTGCATCTTATCATTGAGCGTGGATCTGGATTGGGCGCGTCTAAATGAATGAGGGTATATAAACCGCCCCTTTTCCAGGTGGAGACAGCTCTTTTCACATGAGGCTCATTCCTTGGGAGCTCTCATTCACGCAGCTCCACGCACTACGACAGCCAGAGAGCTCATCCCTCTCTTTGACACGCGCTGCCATTTTTATCTCAGCTTGGGCATTTTGATAACTATCCCACTACTATTTTTATTACTTAACTGGTGTTTTTGTATTTTTGTATGGTGACGGGTGTTTTGTTTGCTTTCCCTTTTGTGCACGTATCGCAGGTCAGACTAGCGTAGCAGTCAGACTTGCGGAAGATGCACGTATTTTAATTTCAAGGAGGTTAGTTAGTTTTTGTTATATTAAAGAGGAGGGAAGGTTGCAGGGCCTGTTTTGTTTTTCTATTCATTGGTTCCTGTTTATTGACACCTTTTTGTTACCGTTTCTTCTAATAAACACCGTTTAGTTATGTTGATCTCCTGGTCTCTTATGTTGCCACCTCATGTTTTCTTTTATAATATTGTTCCACATGGGGTCATAACATTGAGTCAATGTAAGTCTTTGAATATAACAGTAATAATACAGTGTGTTTGTGTGTTTGTAGCAGCCTTTGAACAAAATCACTGCTTGGTGCTTTAACTGCGCGCACAGGCTGGATCGAGATCACAGATTGCAAAAAAAAAACAAAACAAACAAACAAAACCGCACTGAAACATATTTAAGCAAATTACCAAAAGTAGGTGTTGTTTACACTAGAAGTCACAATAAATGTAGAAATATTTAATATAGTGTTGAAAAGCACTACAACTACTGTAGCAACTACATTGCCTTAAAAACATTAATATGATTTAATTTTGGAATGACAATATGTAGTTATAAAGTACGTTCCCACATCCTCATATATGTCTTTGAAAACTCTCATTCATCGTCATGGTAGTCAAAGGAACCAAGTTGTCAAACGGCCTTCTTTTCAGAACTTCAAGGTGAAACATCTTCAAGCTCCACAGAAGTCCACTTGCTCACACTTAGCTCCTCTGACCCTCATAGTAGTACTTTCAATCTCTGTCTCTCCGTTTGTCTGACCTCACCTCCCTCCCATCTCTGACACTGAATGGGTCATCTTCCTCCTCCATCATCCATCCTCCGCCATCGTCCGCCATCGTCCCCCATCGTCCTCCGCCATGTGAAGATGTCCCTGTGCCCACGCGGCCGTCTCCAGAGTGCAGCGGTGGCGTTTCCCATAATGCACCCCTAATGAAGCCACTAGTGCATCTCGTTGGGAAATCAATGTCTTTTGTTGCAAACAGAATGGGGATTTTAATCTGGGGACTATTCACTGAGATACAGATCAATACAAAGACATCTAATGCCTGAGACACACAGACATGCCAATCACACAGAGTTTTCTTTTCCCCTGAATAATCATGAACAACTTTACTTTACATAGAAAAAGTATTTGGTGTCCATACTTTTGTGTGTGCCGTCCTAAACAATGCATGTCACATTGGGTATATCCTAGTCACACACACACACACACACACACACACACACACACACACACACACACACACACACACACTTACACACACTGTCTGTCACCTGTAAATGAACACAAAAACTTAGTCCACCCACATTATTTTTTTTCTTCCAACAGAAGAAGAAGAAGAAGAAGAAGAAGAATGTGTGTGTGTGTGCGTCCAGACAAATTCTCATCACGCGCCACTTTCCCGGCACTCCTCTCGGACACCTTGCCAGTGTGTGTGTGTGTGTGTGTGTGTGCGGACACCTTGCCGTTTAATTGGGAGTTTTATGTCACCTGCAGGTGATATGATCCCCTGGCCCAGACACCTGCTCCCCGGCAAGGTCACTCTCGGTCACTCTCGGCAGCGCTGGCTGCTGCACCAGGGAGACACGACGGCAGCGGCGGCGCAATTAGCATGCATAATATACGCACGCCATGTCACGGCTCGTTTGCGACGCCCAAACGCCACACACACTCGGGACTCTTTTGTTGTTTCTGTGTGCCGGAGCGCGGCTGTGGCTGCGGCGGGGCTGAGACATTTTCTGATGCAATAAAAGGGCTGTTTTCATTTCCGTAAGGCTGAATTTGTTCCTGTATTACTTTTACGATTTACACCCGCCCGCCTCGGGTCATGTTGTCTTAAGCGAGAAAATGCAGTTTGTGTGCAAACACCTCGGCGGAATGGAAGGCATTTCATTTCATTTTTTTTTTTTTTTCCATTTCTTTCTTTTTCACTCATGCATTTGACATTTCTTCTTCTTCTCCCATTTTGGTCGGTGCTCTTCTGGACGGTGCTGGGGTTGACCTTTGGCACCTCCTCACCGCTTCTGCCCACTCACACCGCTGCTCACCGCTCCTCACCGCTCCTCCGTGCTGTCCTGCTGGCATTCGCGCTAATTGAATCTAAGCGAGTGTGAGCAAAGCCAAGGCTGTGGGAAGGGGAGCGGAACAGGCCGAGTACGGAAGCCCAAGAGGCCCAAACAGCTGGCCGGTCAGCCGTCAGCAGCAGGACATAGCAAAGGGCAAACACCTAATCAGAGAGCAGCGGCAGAATGGAAGGGCACATGGAGGCACTTTTCTCTTCTCTCTCGCCTCCCCACATGTGTGTCTTGTTTATCTTTGTGTGTGTGTGTGTGTGTGTGTATATGTCTGTGCATGTGTGTGTCTCCCCTGATGTGGTCTACTGTTGTGTTTGTGTGTGTGTGTGTGTGTGTGTGTGTGTGTGTGTGTGTGTGTGTGTGTGTGTGTGTATGTGTGTGTCTCACAACTGACCCAAGCCTAATCGTAAAGCCGATACAGTGAGCCGAGCGAAAGGTTAGACGGACATTCGGAGCGGCGCAGAGACATTTTGAGAGGCAGGTGCTCAAGCAGAAACAGAAAGGGCCTCCGTCTGTCAGAGATATTTATGAGTAACTTTCAGGAGCAATTAAAATTAATTAATTATGAGACCAGGAGTTACAGCCTTACATGGTTCGTCTTCATGGATTCCCCTATCAACAGATTACCAATGAACACATGGGTAAAGCCAACTATCTCTTGGCTTAACTGGAGCGTAAGCTACCAGCCTTCCCAAAGCTCTGTCTGTGTGCCTTGAGTAAGAGTTGACATACCAACTAATGTCTCTGATACTGTAATAAGGCAGCATAGACTAACTAGTTATTTATATTTAAACTAACATGATTGGCCCGTTTTAAGCTTTATGCTGTATTAAGTTGATGATGTTGACCAGCTAGTGGCCAGTTCTAACGGGGTTTGCGCTGGCCTAGTGTGGGCCTTTGAAATGACTTAAAATGTTTACATTTCTTACAGTACCTCCAGAGTCCCCCTCACTGTTCATTATCCCTGATTCCCTGCTCACTCTCTGCATACCTGTGACTAGCCCCGCCCATCTGCTCACCTGGAAGCAGGTGTCCTTTAAAAACAAAACAGTTTGAGAATAAAATAAACATAAATCAACATACAGGCACGTTTGTTTTATGACATCAACCATTTAGCACAATACTCCAAGAACTAATTGTGTGAATGTTTCCATTTGTAATTTTATTTTTTTTAAACGCACCCACCCACTACAATCTCAATAGCGTTTACTAAACTGCACTTTAAGGGCTTTGGCAGCACTTGTGCCAGGATAAGTGGGCACCTTTAGAGGAGGGAACCTGTTCCTCTGTCTCTGTCTCTGTCTCAGTCTCAGGTGTTGACATTCTGAGCACGTGCGGACGGGTGGGAACAGATTAGGGACAAAAAGAACAGATCAGCCGGAGCTTAAGTCATTTTAATTGTGAATTAATTTATTTTTAGCCATTCTCTTTTTAAAGCACCGAGCGCTGCTAATTAAAACTACACTCTTCCTCTCGCTCTTTCACACACACAGCATACACACACACACACACGGATGCACGCGCACACACACATAGGGACACAAATAGCAGGAAGTGCCTTAACACGAAAAGACACAGACTGCCTACTGTGTATCTTCAAGTAATATTTTTGGGCAAATTCTCTCTCTCTCTCTCTCACACACACACACACACACACACACACACACACACACACACACACACACACACGCGTGTATGAGTGCTTATTGTGATTCAACTGCTGTAGGTTTCATTCTCTCACCAAAAGTGAAATAATTGAAGGGGATCAGTGTGGCTCCGTAGACATTCCCTCACACACACACACACACACACACACACACACACACACACACACACACACCCTCACTCTCCTTTTAGGAGCGCAGATTAAATCACACGTTATTAACTGCCTCTAAACGCATATGCCACTGGAAGGGAAAAGCAAGGGGGTGCGGGCGTGGAAGGGGGGAGCGTGCGTTTGAGGGGGATGTGTGTGATTCAATTGTGATTTTTTTCTAGTGTCAAAGAACCTACAGTTTCTTGACAAACAGTCAACATATAATTACCTCACCTGTACAGATGCTGTACCCTTTTACACCAGGCAGATTTAATAGTGGAAGTGTATATGCCTGTAGGACAGGTTCATTAATGCAGGAAGTGTCTGCCAAGCCGTTGGACGCCCGTTTGCAGGCTATTTTGTATCGTGTCAGATCCCATCCTTCAGCGGGCAGCCCTTTATTACGTGTGGAGTGTATCGGGGAGACTCGCTGCGCTATCAGAGATGACGCTCATCGAGAGTGAGGGCCTGATGGGCTATCTGAGCTATCATCATCAGCGCCGTAATCAGCTGAACACAGGCCGACACAGAAGCACTCGATAACGCCGCGGAGTTTAACGCCAATGCCATCAACGTCTTAAAGGTGATAAGAGGAACTTAGTCAAAAAGCGAATAATGATTGTTAAACCATTGTGGAGATGTGACACAAAACACCTTAAGTCTACTAGAAAAGTGGGTGAGAAAGTGAAGGGATTTTTAAAGTGAGGGATGTTCTTAGGTTGTGTCATACCTTTTTCCACCAGTGGGGGAGTTGTGAGCTCCCCATTTTTTTCAGAGCTAATTTCCATTAAGAAAACTCCTGATGGTGCTGTAATATTCATATTCATGTTCAAGTCCTGCATCCATATGGGGCTGAGGCACACACAACTAACACAGACACATGGGCCCATACACACCTGACCTTTATACACATGTTGGACTGCATGCATCTCATGTTCACAATGCACAATCTTATAACACCTATACCAACACGTTGAATATGGCATAGAAATGCTTACATCTAAATCACTTCTGTATATAATGTTAGTGTTTCTGCAGCACTTATGCACAGGCAGCACTGGGACACACTCTCTCTCTCTCTCTCTCTCTGTCTCTCTCTCTCTCTCCCTGTCTCTCACT
>CM059277.1:1338498-1353498 GCA_030347295.1 Setipinna tenuifilis
TGAGGCCTTTGCATAACAATGTCCTCCTTCCTCTCCTTCCTCTTCTACAATGACTCCTCCTTCCTCTTCTCTCCTACGACTCTCACTGCCTGTGTGACGGTGCTGAAGGTTTCCCAGCTGGTCCGGTCCAACTGCTGAGTACTTCTGACTGACTCAGCTGCACACACGGAAGCAAAGGTGTCCCAGGTTAACTGACCCCGTCACCTGACTGGGCTTGAGACCTCCTCTGATGTCTTATCAATCACTTCTCCACACACACAGACACACACACACACACACACACACACACACACACACACACACACACACACACAGACACCCCAAGCTGCAAGGGGGTTATGAACACATCACCACATGTGGTCTCCCGCCTTTTCTATTTATTATTTTTGTATTAGGAAAGCATAATAAGTGAATCCAGCCTTTTGAATCAGCACACACATAAAAGAAGAGATCTCTCTCACACACACACACACACACACACACACATCCTCCACAAGACGGGAGTCTGCCAGGGGATGCCTGCAGCCTGAATAAGTGTGACGGGTCTGAAACAGCCTTTCTGCAGCCTCCTGAAACGCACTATTTCCCCCCATTTTCACAGAGAGGAAGGCTTCTCTGAAGAGGAGTTATGAGACGGGCAGTGGGCCAGCGAAGATCACACACACACACACCCACACACACACACACACACACACACACACACACACACACCTCCGGCTCAGCTCCGGAACCGGTTTGGGCCAGCGCTAGCCGACACCAGGCCGGGTGTCAGTGTTGGGCTCGGTCCAGCTTGTACGACAGAGAAATGCAACACACACACACACACACACACACACACACACACACACACACACACGGCTCCAGCTCTGTACGACAGAGAAATGCAACACCGGTCAGCTCCGTATCAGCAGAACTCTGAAGCTGCCTTTCGCTCCGTCAGAAAAAAGGGAATTAGAGGATGAAAGTGAGCGAAAGGTCACCGCAAAGGTCGTGGCCTTTTGAAGACATCGGAGCAGCCAGACGAGGCTGACACCTGAGCCTTTGAAGACAGTCGATGTACAGGACACTCATCTGTTGTCCTCTGGCCGACACAGAGACACGCTGTTGGGGGAGAGTGCAGTGATTTGTATGTTTAGCCATTTCCATGTTTACACTAATACAAGCCAACCGTAACACAGATTAAATCAGGGCCAAACTGATGTCACATTACAGCATTACAGCTGCTCAATTCCTGGTCATGTTTTGATTCGGATTCATTTATTTTTGAATACAATAAAACGAGAACCTGCGCTTATAGTGCACTGATGCTGTTCACTCACACATTGGCTGATATGACATTTACCACATCAGGGGTCTACTGATACACATATAAAGGTCAGCTCTTAGGGTTTTTAGTTCTTTTTAATCATCAGTTATCATCACTCAACAGCTCACAACTCTGAGAGCTCCGGAGGCTGAATGCAGGCCAAGAGAAGAACAAGATACAGGAGCAGAGAAGGAGCGATGCTGAATATATATCCTGCCAGAGCCAGAATGAGATGCATCGCTGGGCCTGTCTCTGCAGACTGGGGGTCGAGAAAGCTACAGCCCTGAGTCTGGGCCTCTCGCTGCAGGCTGGGGGGACGAAGAAGTACCAGCCCTGACCCTCTCTCTGCAGACTAGGGAACAAGGAAGCTCCGGCCCTGAGCCTGGGCCTGTCTCTCTGCAGGCGGGGGGATGAGAAAGCTCCAGCCCTGAGTCTGGGCCTTTCACTAGGCTAACTGGGTGATGTGGAAGCTCCATCCCTGAGCCTGGGCCTCACTCTGCAGTCTCTGTGTGCCCCTCCCCTGCTATGTGCAGGAGCTCTCTGGGCTCTCATGTTAACTCCTGCCATTAGACACGGTGACAGGCTTTATAAATCTTTTATTCACTTCTTTAGCACAGCCTCCGCCATCCTTAAAGACAAATTGACTTTGGGAAGGAGTCAGATACTATCAGGGACTTTTACTGCAGTTCCTGGCAAATAATCTTTACGGCTCACTATCACAGGTTTGCATCCCACACACACACACACACACACACACACACACACTCGTGCACACATGCACAACCACACACACACACATTCGTGTGCACACACACTCACATACACAACCACACACACTCACATACACAACCACACACACACACACACACACACAATGCCCTTGGTTTCGTCCCCCCTAGTTTCCCCCTAGTTAAGTAACTGTACAGTGGTGATGCAGGGTGGGTGATGCGGGGGGGATGAAGGGGGGGGGGTCTGTGAGTTAAAGATCAGTAAAAACACCAATCAGCCACCACAGGAGGGAGGAGTGGAGGGAGGGGCTTTAATTGCAAAGACGTGTTTCATTTGATGAAGCCCAAAGCCGTAACAACCCCCCCCCCCATCTACCCCCCTGGGCAGCACCGAAATGTCATCTTTTGTAGTGTGTCTGAGAGGGGGGGGGGACAGAGACAGAGAGAGAGACAGGGAGAAAGAAAAAGAGACGGGGGAAGAGAGAGGGTAAAAAGTACGACTGGTAAAAGTACGAGTAGAGAGATGGGGAGAGGGAGGGAGGGAGGAGGAGAGCGAGAGAGAGAAAGAGAAAGAGAGAGATACAGTATGAGCAAAGGGAGTATTTAAGAAACAGAGTAAGTGGTAAAACTAAGAGTGGAGAGATGTGGAGAGAGGGAGGGAGGGAGGGAGGAAGAGGAAGAGAGAGAGAGAGAGAGGGAGAGAGAGAGAGAAGTAAAGGGAATATGCAATAAACAGAGTGAGTGGTAAAACTAAATGGAGAGATGTGGAGAGAGGGAGGGAGAGGGAGGGAGATGTGGAGAGAGAGAGAGTGCGAGGGGCAGAGCAGTAATATGGATTCTCCTCATCACCTCATCAGCATGGCACAACACACTCCCTCCCCACACACACTCCTAGTAAAGCCCCACACTCCCACCCCACACACACCTATACAACAGCCCCACACACTCCCACCACACACACACACACCTCTACAACATCCCAACACTCCCAATCCCCCACCCCACACACCTCTAAAACAGCACAACACACTCCCACCCCACACACACACCTCTACAACAGCCCCACACTCCCACACACACACCTCTACAACATCCCAACACTCCCACACACACACCTCTACAACACCCACCCCACACACACACACATCTCTACAACAGCCCCACACTCCCACCCCACACACACACCTCTACAACATCCCAACACTCCCACCCCACCCCACACACCTCTACAACATCCCCACACTCACACCCCACACACTGCCACCCCACACACCTCTACAATACCCAACACACTCCCCACACACCCCTCTACAACAGCCCCACACTCCCACCCCACACACACACACACCTCTACAACAGCCGCACATTTCAGAAACAGCAGGTCCAAACAAGAAAAGCTCTCGCTCTCTCTTTTTCTGCCCCCCCCCCCCCCCGTCTCTCTCTCCGTCTCTCTCTCTGTTTAAATGTAGGCCCACAGTGTGTGCGGTTGTCTCTGTAAATTACCTGTCAGTGTGTCAGCAGAGAAGATGACAGATAATTGTGGTGATGCGCGGCAGCTATCTGGTGTTGCTGTGCTGTGCTGTGCTGTGCTGTGCTGTGTGCGGCGCATCATCATCTGATTACTTTTAAGGACTCTTAAAGCAGCCCGCTGTTTACATCGCCCAGGCAACCAGGCGGAGCGGAGTGTGTCCTTTTAAACGAACGCCACGGACGGGACGACCACACGCGCTGGACCTTCTGATTTTTTTTTTTCGCCGTTCTTCTCTGAGAATTCTGCCTCAGGCCTCTGAGTGGTATTTGACTTCCCAGCGAATGTAATTTCAGCCCATTGATTGGCATGGATTTGTGTTTGCTTCAGTGACATGATCAAACCATTATCTGTGTTCATTTTAGTTTAAGATTTCATTTAATAATGTGTCAAAACAATTTGTTTTGTTCTAACATTAATAGTAGATGCTGTTTACTGCAACAAAAAAATGCGTTGTTTATTAAAAAAGAATACTCTATTAATCATGCAAGGTATTTATTTACATAATTGCTGAAAGAAACAAAAACAAGTAAAGAAAAATGGTCCTGCCATGTAAGCCTAGACACAGTCTAGAGATAGTGTAGAGATAGATAGTCTACTGTGGCCTAATGTAATTATGAGATCCTTTAATAAACCCAGACAGTAGATTCCCTCAAAGCTGTTTCAGCAAGTCCGGTCTAGTTTGGCCAATATCTGATGCGGTAAGTCCTAAATCTTGGTTCAGGTCAATGGTCAAATCTGACAGGAAGTCCTGCACTGGCTCTGCCGCAAGGGTAATGTGCAACCTGCCCGCATATCTCATAAAAGGCGTGTTTAATATAAGTTATATACACTGGATTATTCAGGGATGACATGTTTAATATAAGTTGTACTGTATGCAATTGTCTATTTGGGGAGAATGATAAAAGCAAACACAAGCATCCTTCAGTTGTGTTTTTCAGGCTCAGCGAAGACGGCCTCTCGTCTCCTCTTCTGTCCTCTCCTCTCCTCTACCGTCCCCTCCCCTCTTCTTCCTCTTTCTCCTCCTCCTTCTCTCCTCTCCTCCCTTCCTTCCTCTCCCCTCCTCCCCTCTTGTCTCCTCACCTCTCCTCCTCCCCTCTTCTCTCTCCTCCTCCCCTCTCCGGCCCACGCCTGGGCTCTCCTCTCCTCTCTCCTCCCGTCCTCCTCCTCCTTCTCTCCTCTGGCCCAGGTCTGGGCTGGTGGTGTTCAGCAGATCCTACCTCTGATTATCCTGGCTCCGGCTCCAGCTCCAGGCCCAGCAGATAAGCACTGGAAGAGGGCCTCTCCTCTCCTCCTCCTCCTCCTCTCCCTCTCCTCTACTCTCCTCCTCCTCCCCCTCCTCCTCTCCTCTCCTCCCCTGTACTCTCCTCTCTCCTCCCCTTTCCTCACCTCCTCTCCCCTCCTCCCCTCTTCTCTTCACTCCCCTCTTCTCTCCGGGCCAGGCCTCTCCTCTCCTCCCCTCTTCTCTTCACTCCCCTCTTCTCTCCGGGCCAGGCCTCTCCTCTCCTCCCCTCCTCTCCCCACTCCTCTGGCCCAGGTCTGGGCTGGTGGTGTTCGGCAGATCCTGCCTCTGATTACCCTGCCTCTGCCTCTGGCTCCGGCTCCAGGCCCAGCAGATAAGCTGGAAGTGGCAACACACCAAGCGTGCTCCTGAGCCTGTTAAATAGCTCTCGCCTTTGAGAGCGAAACCAATTAGCGGACGCAGCCGATACTGTCCCTCGCGTGCCTGCGTGCCTGCCTGCCCGCCTGTCTGCTTACCTGCCCGCCCTGCTTATCGCCAGAGGAGCCTCCTGGACCAGCCTCCTCCCCTCTCCCCTACACTACACCCATCAGCACAGCAGGGGCGGGAACTACACTGTACAGAAGAGATTTCTGCACAAAGAACTTAACCCTGGAAAGTCATCGTGTTTCTGTGGCTAAGTTTTTTTAATGTGTGGTTACTCGACATACTCCTCTGACATAATTTAATTTGGTTGAACATGATGACTTGCATCTGCTTTTGTGTGTACTCACTTGTGTGTTGCATCTGCTTTTGTGTGTACTCTACACTGAAACAGTGTAGAGAATGTGGGTGGAGAACCCTTTGTTCTCTCTAGTCTGATGATCTGATGTCAGTAACATTATTTGTCTATTTGTCCTTAGATACAAATTCTGGAATACACTTAATGCCAGAAACACTCATGGAAGGAAAAGTAATTTTACATGCAGGCTGAACTGGAATCCAAAGATACATGATTGGCTTTTGCAGAAAAATAGTGCATCATGGACAGTGGCTGGGAGATTTGTCTTTCCTATTCCTGCGCCCAGGATGCCATTTTAAAACATTTACAAAAGTCAAATACAGCATTACATAGCAATAGTCCGCACTGATTGTGATGCACCGATTTGACCATCTTTGCCGCACTGTGTCTGTTAGAAGTAGACCTATGGCTTTGTGGCGGTTTTGAATGTGTTGGTCATCATGCATCACAGACTCAAGCAGCACACGACTGATAGAGGAGCTAAATCACTACAGCAGTGGTTCTTAACCTGGGTTCGATCGAACCCTAGGGGTTCGGTGAGTCGGTCTCAGGGATTCGGTGGAGCCTCGGTGGAACCGTTAATGCACGGTTCATTTTGTGCACCAGTAAAAAAAATCATTATTTTTACATTTTTACTAAAGAAGGGTTCGGTGAATGAGCATATGAAACTGGTGGGGTTCGGTACCTCCAACAAGGTTAAGAACCACTGCACTACAGCCACCAGCTGACGTACTGCAGGGAATGACCGGTAGAGGAGCAGCGCACGACTGGTACAGGAACTGAAGGACAGCTGGAAGTCGAGGAAATCAAAACAACCCTAGTGAAACCGAAGGAGACTGTGACCCTGAGAGGACGGACACACACACACACACACACACACACACACACAGAGTCCATCCCTCTCTCTCTCCACACAGAGGTCCATGTAGTGCCCAGCTCATCCGTGGTTCATCCTCTCTAAATTGCATGCGTGTCCAGTGATGTGCGGAGCTACACACGGTCACAGCGCTGGTTTTTATGGGGAGCCAGCGGGTTTACGAGCGGCCCGTTAAAGCCTCATCGTGGAGCTTGTGCGGACTCATGTCATAATGCTCCGTCAGGCCCGCTAGGAGACACACAGGACGTGTGTGTGTGTGTGTGTGTGTGTGTGTGTATGTGTGTGTGTGTGTGTGTGTGTGTGTGGCTTATGCAGCCTCATGTCATAATGCTCCGCCAGGTCCGCTAGGAGACACACAGGACACGTGTGTGTGTGTGTGTGTGTGTGTGTGTGTGTGCGTGTGTGTGTGTGTGTGTGGCTTATGCAGCCTCATGTCATAATGACCCGTCAGGCCCGCTAGGAGACACACAGGACATGTGTGTGTGTGTGTGTGTGTGTGTGTGTGTGTGTGTGTGTGTGTGTATGTGTAGCTTATGCGGCCTCATATCATAATGACCCGTCAGGCCCGCTGCAGTAATGTCCACGGGTGTGTGTGTGTGTGTGTGTGTGTGTGTGTGTGTGTGTGTGTGTGTGTGCAGTAATGTCCACGGGTGTGTGTGTGTGTGTGTGTGTGTGTGTGTGCAGTAATGTCCACGGGTGTGTGTGTGTGTGTGTGTGTGTGTGTGTGTGTGTGTGCAGTAATGTCCACGGGTGTGTGTGTGTGTGTGTGTGTGTGTGTGTGTGTGTGTGTGTGTGCAGTAATGTCCACGGGTGTGTGTGTGTGTGTGTGTGTGTGTGCTGTAATGTCCACGGGTGTGTGACTCTATATCACGGCCTCAGGGCTCTAACGGCACAGCACGCCTCTTCTCCAGCACGCCTCTCCTCCCGATAATCATTTATTCATTTGCTGACATCTCTAATCTCTAATTTCTAGTTATTATTTTCATCTCTAATCTCTCATTTCTAGTTATTATTTTGGGCGGGCCAACATTACATCGGTAGTGTTAACTGATAAACAGCTAAGAAGATAGAATAGAATCACAGAACAGTAAACAGCTTAGTTAAAAACAAAAAGAGTCTGCTTTGAACAAAAACAAGACAAAGAGACAATTAAGCAGATTATTAGAGGAAATTTAGCTGTAATTGTAGGCCACACACACACAAACACACACACACGGAGGAACTGTAGAGGGAATTTAGCCGTGATTGTAGGCCACACACGCACGCATGCATGCACACACGAACACACGCATGCACACACGAACACACGGACGCACATTTAGCTGTGACTGTAGGCCACACACACACACACACACACACACATAGAGGGGATTTAGCTGTGATTGTAGGATTGTAGGCTAGACCCACACACTGGGACTGTTTGAGAGAAAGTCGTGCTGCAATGCCATTGGCTTTACATATGCAGATTTCAGCCTCCGTCTTCAGGAGCACTGTGTGTGTGAGAGCAGTGTGTGTGTGTGTGTGTGTGTGTGAGAGCAGTATGTGTGTGTGTGTGTGAGTGTGTGTGTGTGAGTGTGTGTGTGTGAGAGTGTGTGTGTGTGAGTGTGTGTGTGTGTGTGTGTGTGTCCTCCCCCTCCCCCCGGCTGGCTAAAGGTCGTAAATCGCGCGGTCGGGCGGCGTTGGAGTGGAAGTGGCCATCGGATGAGGATAATGGATGATCCCTATCACGCTAATAGCTTTTCCGGGACACTCTCCTGTGACACGTCCTAATGACTGCATGTGTAAGGGGTGGGGAGGACCGTAAAGCCTGATTGTATGTATGTGCGTAGACTCACATGCGTGTGTGTGTGTGGGTGTGTGTATGTGTGTGTGGAGGGGGGGGGGGTGTATCTGGCCAGGCTTGATAGTGGTTGTAGTAAAATTTGAAGTGTGTGTGTGTGTGTGTGTGTACTGCTCTCTCCCTCTTTCTTTCTCGTTCTCTCTTTATGTGTGTGTGTGTGTGTGTGTGTGTGTGTGTGTTTTTACATGAATGAAGAGTAGCTCACACAGGGTTCCCTAAAGTGCAGCCCAGAAAAGGCTTGCAGACACTCACATCATTATTTAAGCCGTGCTGAAAGAGGCCTTTGTCGTAAATGACAGTGGCACACCCCTCACCCCCTCCCACACACACACACACACATACATGCTCATACACACAGGCACACACACACACTCATACACGCAGTCACACACACATACTCATACACACAGGCATACACACACACGCTCATACACACACATACATGCTCATACACACAGGCACACACACACACACACAAACACACACACACACACACACACACACACACACACACACATACATGCTCATACACACAAGCACGCACACACACGCCTTCACAGCAGTGCTAATCCAGGCCTCACAAGAACTCACGAGGCAGAATGAGTCACAGGTGACAGAACTCTCCGGAAAAAGAAAAGAAAAAACACCCTAACAATTCCTCCCTTAAAGACATCTCAGCGGCTACAGTGAGTGAGTGAGAGGACACCAGCTGACTGGCATAGATCCTTCCACCACTGATGAATAGGAGGAAAAAGAAAAAAAAAGAAAAAGTTAAAAAAAGGAAGAAAAGAAAAAAAAACTTTCTACTTGATGTAGTTGCCATGGTGAGTGGTGAGCCACCTGACAGCAGCCATTTTCCCAGCTGGGATGGGGGGGGGGGGGGGGGGCTGTGGGATGGGGGGGGCACGCTGGATGAATGAGGAGCGATTTATCCCCCCTGGAGGAGCCCACTCTGGACAACGGACAGATCAATGGCAGCCGCTGAAGGGAGGAATCGACCACGATCTCTCTCAGTCCCCCAGCTACTCCACTATACCTCCCTCTGTCTTTCTTCCGTCATCCTTGCCTTCTTTCTTTCTTCCTTGCTTGCTGTCTTTCTTTCTTTCTTTCTCTCTGACTGTCTTGCTGTCTCTGTCTGTCTGGCCTCCCGTGTGGTGTGCATGACATTCCTCCTTGCTTGCTTTCTTCCTTCCTTCCTTGCTTGCCGTCTTTCTTTCTTTCTTTCTTTTCTTTCTCTGTCCCCTGTTACTCCACTATACCTCCCTCTGTCTTTCTTCTGTCCTCCTTGCTTTCTTCCTTCCTTCCTTTCTTGCTGTCTTTCTTTTTCTTTCACTCTGTCTTGCTGTCTCTGTCTGTCTGGCCTCCCGTGCGGTGTACACGACATTCCTCCTTCCTTGCTTGCTTTCTTTCTTTCTTTTCTTTCTCTTTCTCTCTGCCTGTCTTGCTGTCTCTGTCCCCGTCTGCCCCCCCCACACGACATTTCCCGCTCACCTGTCACACGGCGGCGTTTATCAATCCGGTTACACGGCTGTCACACGCTCGTCTGCTCCTGTTTGCACAGAGGCACCGCAACACAAACGCCATCATGCAAAGCCAGCCGGCGAGGATGGGATGTGTTTGCACAGAGGCACCGCAACACAAACGCCATCATGCAAAGCCAGCCGGCGAGGATGGGATGTGTTTGCACAGAGGCACCGCAACACAAACGCCATCATGCAAAGCCAGCCGGCGAGGATGGGATGTGTTTGCACAGAGGCACCGCAACACCAACGCCATCATGCAAAGCCAGCCGGCGAGGATGGGATGTGTTAGCGCAGAGACACTCAGCCAATTTCAGGCCATGTCACATTAGTGTGCATGAAGGGCAAATATGTCAACATGCAAATCCAAAACTAAACTAAACCTGCAGTCCTGCACACTAAACCTGGAGTCCTGCAGTTGATTGAGAAAGACAGCGAGAGAGAAAAAATAGACAGATAAAGAGAAAATAGACTGACAGAGTGAGAGATAAAATAGACGGAGAGAGAGAGGGAGAGAGAAAAAAAAGAGGGAAAGAGAGAGAGAGAGATACAGAGAAACAGATAATAATGATCAATGGCTATGCACATTTGATTGAGGGCAGTCATTGAGGACAGTCCCCCCCTATGCATACAGTATTTGATTGGGGACAGTCAATGGGCACCATCATTGGGGACAGTCTCCCTCGGAAATGCTGTGGTAGGTTATGTTGCATTGTTCCTCAAATGTTAAACTGGTCATACTGAGGGTTTGACTGGTCCTCTGTATAATCACTGAGCACTATGTCCTCTCAAAAATGTCATTGTCATTGTCAGTGTGTGTGTGGCATGTCCTTGTCACCAGTGATGAGATACTGTATGACAATAGCCATGGCAGTGCATTAAACAGGCATCACAGTGGGGATGCTCGGCACATGTGGGGAATCCATTACAATATCTCTTTGCAATGGCTACCTCAGGGGAAAAATGTCTGGCTTTATTTGCAAAACATCACCTAATGGAAAACAAAAGGTAATTTGCAATTAGGTTTTGTCAACTTTTAAAATGATCCATTTTATTTTTTGGAGAACTGCTATGGAAACTAACTTTATAAAGAGGAGCATTTCTGTTTGTCTGTTCAGTGTTTTATGTGTTAGCACAACCATTTCTCCAGATGAGTTCGTGCTTAGGCCTACTAATAACCCAAGTGAATATAGTGTTGAGTCTGAAGATATTATGAAGATATTATGACACACACAGAAGTGGAAAAATCTGTCCTCAGAAAATGACGCCCCCGACTTGTCTCTGCTCCCCCCCATCAGCAGCTGATTGTAATTAGCTCCTCTGATTCACCCTAGCGGATAGCAGACGTGCTAATTACCCAAATCACCAGTTTCAGGAGCGCAGGTAAGGCCATTTCACCCAGAACCTTTGCTTTCCTGAGCTAACACTCTCTAACGCTGACTGTAATCTGCTTAAGATACATCTGTTTGCTGAATTGAACATTCACTCGTGTTTATCAGTTAGCTAGTTGAATAAACATTCACTCATGTTTATCAGTTAGCTAGTTGTTAGCTGGTAGGTACACTGACCTTATTAGCTCTTCCTATTCAGATTATACAGGATGTGTATGTGGTTCTATAATATTCATCATGGTGTGGTAGGCATGATTCGAATTACAGGGGGTAGGCTACTGGGGGGTACTGTATCCCCAAAAGCTAATAATTCGCACCCTGGTGGTAGGCATATTTTATAATATTCATCATGTTCCAAGATATTCGGGTCAGTCTCAGAACAATTATCCTCATTGCATTATCTAACATATAATATAATATAATATAATATAATATAATATAATATAATATATCTTCACATCATGAACACGTCTTCTGATGCTCTAAGGGTTTGTGCTGAACAATGCGTTTGTGTGTTAGCCATGAAGGTACACTTGTGTGTGTGTGCGTGCAGTAGTTTGAGCAATTTGTCATATTCGCCTCTCAAATTGCTACTGAGAAACACATGCTTTACAGCCCTTCACCCATCTAAAAATGTCAGGATTAAGTGTATGTTTATGTCCCGCCTGACGCAGAGGAGCTAAGCAGGTCACTGTGGCGACGGGCCCATTTCCATGGTTTCCCCTCCCGTCGCTAAGAGAGTTAGCGTTAGCGGCACTCGCGGTGCAATTTGCAAATGCTAAACCTGTTATTCACATCCTAACATCCCGCCATCCTGTGTGTGTGTGTGTGTGTGTATGTGTGTGTGTTGTAAATGCTAAACCTGTTATTCACATCCTCCCATCCCGCCATCCTGTGTGTGTGTGTGTGTGTGTGTGTGTGTGTGTTGTAAATGCTAAACCTGTTATTCACATCCTCCCATCCCGCCATCCTGTGTGTGTGTGTGTGTGTGTTGTAAATGCTAAACCTGTTATTCACATCCTCCCATCCCACCATCCTGTGTGTGTGTGTGCGTGTGTGTGTGTGTGTGTGTGTGTGTGTGTGTGTGTGTGTGTGTGTGTGTTGTAAATGCTAAACCTGTTATTCACATCCTCCATCCCGCTAGTGCTGCCTTAACCTCTGAGTGGAGCAAAGGGGTCAGTGATTCTCTCCGCACACCATTTGCATTTGACATTGAACACACTCAGTCTCTGAGCCCTCCCTTTCGCCGTGTGTGTGTGTATGTGTGTGTGTGTGTGTGTGTGTGCGGTGGGGGGGGGGGATAACTCACATTTCTTCCATCACCATTTAATGTCAAATAGCTGTCAAAGCACAAGAAAATTTTTTAAAAATGTTAGCGCATAAATAATATTTCATTTGCTGTGGGCACTAATTTTGCTCTTCAAAACAAATGTTTCAGAAAGCCTGTGTCTAACAAAAGATAGCTTAACACAACATTTTCTTTTCTTTGGCACTGAATGACAGGAACAGTAGTTTATTGCAGGCGTCGGCGTTGTCATTATCTGAAAATAAATCTCAAATGTAGAAGACACATACTGTCTGTATGAGTAGTGTAGGGATGTTATAAAACAGCGGCGTTCTGTCATTTGCCTATCTGATTGCCAGATGCAGCTGCCTGCGCCTCAAAGACGCACAAGAGCGGCAGAGGTTAGCGTTGCTCATCATGTTCATAAGGAATTCATTCACTTCCAACACACTCCTCTGCTCCATCCATCAGCCTCGGCCATGGCTGACTAATGCCACCCGTACGCAAGTTGTGCATCGCTCTCAGAGCTGCACATATAAAATAAAAATAATAAAACCTGCAATCCTGCTGATCTCAAGGGCTTTTAGAGAGAGAGAGAAGAGAGGAGAGAGAGAGAGAGAAAGAGAGAGAGAGCGAGAGGAGGGAGAGAGAGATGGAAGAGAGAAAGAGGGAGAGAGAGAGAGTGTGAAGGGAGAGAGAGAGAGAGGAGAGAGAGAAGAGAGAGAGGGAGAGAAGAGAGAAGAGAGGGGAGAGAGAGAAAGAGAGAGAGAGGAGAGAGAGAGAGAGAGAGAGAGCGAGCAAAAGAGGCTTTCAGCTTTTCTTCGCCTCCTTCTCTACCTCCATCACTTCTGCAGAAACAGACAAAAAGATCCGCAGCGTCGCAGACACGGAAATTATTCTCCCGCTTGCCGTCTAACCTACACATACACACACACACACACACTTACCACCATTTCTCCATCTAACCTACACACACATACACTCACACCATTCCTCCCTCTCACTTACACCTACACACACACTTACCACCATTCCCCCATCTAACCTACATCTACACACACCTCACCACCGTTTTCCCGTCTAACATACACTTACACACCCTCTTGTCTAACCTACACCTACACACACTCCCAGCTACCCCACACTCTTACTATTTCCCCCATCTAACCTACACCTACACACACTCTTAGCTTGTTGCTTTTACCCTGTAAATCTTCTATGCCTGCTCTAAGTTGACTGCTTTGTCAACTACTTTTAATAGGCCGTGCGACAGTCACTGGTAGCATGACAGTGCTCATGTGAGCAGATGCATTTTGCAGAGCATTTTAATGCAGGGTGACGCTTGGACATTATATAAACACCAATTAATATAAACACATGGGTTTAAATATGTGACTTTTCAGCTTCCAAAGGCACTGTAGACTTGAAATACCTTCCTAACTTTTTTTTTTAATAACCATGGCCAATGTCTGAATTGTTGACATTCTTCCAACCATATGTCCTTCTCAATATGGCGGCTTCCGCGGCATGCAGAGAGAACGCAAACAATGAAGACAGCAGCGGCAGAATCAGCCCCCTTCATTACGGAGGCCGCCAATAACTCAGAATAACCACCACGTCAGAGCTCCACAAGCAGGCCGACAAAGGAAAAGAAAGACAGAGAGAGAGAGAGAGACAGAGAGAGAAGAAAATGGAGTGAGGAAACTCCATTGATTGGCAGGGGTTGTTTATGAGATTTGCTTAAAGCGGGGGGATTTCGGCGATTGGCTTTGTGTCCAACCGACAGAATTTACTTGGCAGTAATATGCTCGTCCCCTTTGTGAGACGGACGAGGGCCGATCGACTGTGATGAGATGAGCACTCCAAGCCGGGCATCTGTCTCCTGCATGCTCTCATCAACACTCAGTCAATCTAATCCCACCCGGCCAGCACACCTCCAGGTTAACCCCGTGACATCCCACTTCTCTCTGGGACAAAGAGGCCTCTTCCTGGGCTCAGACGCCACGCTGCTGCTCTGCGTGGTCACGGTGTCTGTAGTGTTTCTACGGAGATATACGTACATAATATATACACAAACATGACACGCCAAGATAACGCAGTGAATGGAGATTGCTCTCCGTGGTCACGGTGTCTGTAGTTTTCCTATGGAAACATATAACACACAAATAAGGCACGCCAAGATACCGCAGTGAAGGGAGATTGAAAACATGTTTATTTATTAATCTCACGCTGCAGATAAGTGAGGTTTTGATTGGATGGTTTTTATGCAGTTATGCCACCATGCAAATAGCAGATTATCTTTTTATAATGCCTCACCTTTTCCATTATGGGCCTATAGTCTTTTTCAACCACAGCTGAATCTGATCAGACGTACCCAGTATTTTAACACTGATGACACGGAATTTACTCCCTGATGTTGGTGGTTCTCAAGCAAAACACAGTATACAAACAGTAAATATATGATTTTCTGTCGGTAAACAATATTTAAAATGATGTGATGGAGT
>CM059277.1:1358498-1360998 GCA_030347295.1 Setipinna tenuifilis
TCTCATAGTCAGGTCTAGTTAAATCTGCAGCAGGTGATAGTCAGGCTTGGTATTTCACTGGTAGTCAGGCCTGGTATACTAACTTTGTGCCTGCTGCTGAGCTGTGCCAGCAGGTGTGTCTGGCCTGCAGTCTGTGCACGTCACTGTGCCTCTCGCTCAGTAAAATAATTACTCTTAAAAACGAGGCCTATGTTTCGCGGTAAACAAGTATTAATCTGGATGGGCCTCCATTGTAATGGCTGCGGCTACACGCCATATGTTGTCAGCGCCTGACAGCAGCGGTGCATGGCGCGAGGACAAAATGGCTGTCGCCACCAGACATAATTTACAAGCAGTTACAAAGCAATTTACACTCCACTGCAAAAAAAATTGCAATTCTAGAGGAGCTGGGGCATTTTAAGTGATTACTGGATTGCGGGGGCCTGCTATTATAACTAAAGTAGGCATTTAAACACTGGTACAATCATTTAGAAAATGGAGCGCTGGATATAGCAGCGTTTTATTGATCCATAGCTCATAATGGCAGTCGGTGACCCAGGGGTCAGCTAATATGCCTCCTGTTCGCAGAATTATTTGACTTGTTTCAGTGTGGGGAAGGATACAGATGGGAGAGACAGAGAAAGGAAGGGTGTGTGTGTCTGTGTGTCTGTGTGTGAGTAAGTGTGTGTGTGTCTGTATGTGTCTGCGTGTGTGTATGTGTGTGTGTGTGTGTGTGTGAGAGAGAGAGTGTGTGTGTGTCTGACTGTATGAGAGAAAGACCATGAGTGAGCATATGTGTCTTTGTGTGTTCCTTTGTCTAACAGCGAACATAAAAGCACACACTAAATGTTGTGCCAAATCTTGCTGAGGTTTCTTACACACACAACTCATTTTAAAGTCGCAGGTGTGAGGTGCTGACTGACAGCTTCTGACTGACAGCCCATCCTACAGCCAGATGGATGTTTGACGTACCAGAGGCTTTGGTCAGCCACTGAAGGACCTGGCAGCACACTTCACCCAGTCTCTCGCACTCTCACACACACACTCACACACACACACACAGACACACACACGCAGAGGCTTTGGTCAGCCACTGAAGGACCTAACAGCACACTTCACCCAGACCTACACATATGAAGAAAGAACAGACCTGCCAGGCTGCCAGGTGGCGTATGTGAAGAGGGAGCACTTGTCATGAACACATCACAGAGGCTTTGGTCAGCCATTGAAGGACCTAACAGCACATTTTGCCCAGACCTGCAGGGTTGCCGCATGGCACATATGAAGAAGGAGCAGACCTGCCAGGCTGCCGCGTGGTGTATTTCAAGAGGGAGCACTTGTCACACACACATCACACACACATCACACACACACATTCGTACAGCCTGAGGTGGAATTTGACATGACAGGACTCTGATATGCGCACAGCGTCTGTCTGGCCTCAGGCAATAGGTCTGGGCAATATGTGACGTTAGGTCCTTCTACACCGCTGCCAAACATGACTGCAGGCACTTATTTTTCTTAGACATTCAAGAGGAATAAACTAAAAAAGAGAGTTGGTTTATCAGATCTTATCCTGACACACCTAGCAGGGGCTCTATTTTGAAGAGTCTGAGCAGAGCAGTAGTCTGTCAGTATTGACACGCTCGACAACATTTCATATTTATTTTCTACAAGGAGGCCATTAAGAAGCAAAAAGGGAGACTGAGATTGAGAAGACATTGTGGAGGAATGTGTTTATCATATTGCCATGTCTTAAGCCTCAGAGAGTGTGTGTGTGTGTGTGTGTGTGTGTGTGTGCCATGTCTTAAGCCTCATCTCTTCAGCATCGATGCCAACCCCATGATAAGACCTCCCTGAACTCACAGTCCACAACATGTGTGCAAGAACACGGCAAGAATATGCTACATGCAAGAACACGGCAAGAACACGCCAAGAACATGTGTGCAGGAACATGGCAAGATCATGTGACTGATTTAGTACATGTGTAGTAGGTCTCTATGTGCAGCACCAGCTGAAATGATCCTGTTTCACTTGCTCTCTTTGGACTGGTCTCTGTGGTCTCTCTCTGTGGCGATCTCATCTCATTCTGGGGTTGGCTCCATAACTGGATCAGTAAAACTAATGGTCTTTGGATTCACTCCTATCAGTAACCTTAACATCCCAGCAATAGCTATTGGGATTTATTGCCATCCACAGTTAGTAAGTTAATAAGCATTAAATATATAACTGTGTGTGTGTGTGTGTGTGCATGTGTGTGTTTATGTGTGTGTGTGTGTGTGTGTGTGTGTGTGTGTGTGTGTGTGTGTGTGTGTGTGTGTGTGTGTGTGTGTGTGTGAGTGTGTGTGTGTGTGAGTGACTGTGTGTGTCTGTGTGTGTGTGCGTGTGTCTGTCTGTGTGTGTGTCTGTGTGTGTGTGTGTATGTGTGTGTGTGAGTGACTGTGTCTCTCTGTGTGTGAGATGAATGTTACCCTCCATTTACCTCTGCATGCCGAGCTGGGCAAGGGAGGGGAGGGGAGAT
>CM059277.1:1368498-1385998 GCA_030347295.1 Setipinna tenuifilis
GCACGTGGCTCTAATTGGGCCTCCAGCGCGCCAGTGAGAGGGATAATTGCATCCAGATTACATTTAATTAGCCCTCTCCTCATGCATGAGAGAGAGAGAGAGAGGGGGAGAGGAAGAGAGAGAGAGAGAGCGAGACAGAGAGGGAGACAGACAGAGAAATAGAGAGGGAGAGGAAGAGAAAGAGAAAGAGAGAGGGAGAGAGAGAGAGAGAGAGAGAGAGAGAGTGTGTGAGGGAAACAGGGCCTGGCCATCCATGAGAGGAGCTGGTAACTGGAAACTCCTATTTTAGGAACACATAAACATATATAACTATATAAATATATAACTATATAAATATATAACTATATAGCGCTATGCAGGGATAAACTATAAATAAATATATAAATATATACAAATGTGTAACTATGTATCTCTGAGCAGTGATTAGGGGCCCAAGCAGCCCAACGGAGCACTGTTGTCATGGTGACGTGATGTTGTCACGCCAAGGGCTGGAGGCTCTGGGCAATCTTCTGTGGAGCAATCTTCACAGCTGACATGGGGCATAATTTACCCCATGGAAACAAATTGCTTCTGAAAATCACGAATGGTACAGACAACCCTGAGTTAACGTTGAAGTGTGTCACCTGAGGTTTCATAAGCAGGAAGAGATGGGCGGTTATGTCGGCCCCCAGTCATGAACCAGCAGGATTGCTTCTGTAGTGGCCAAAAGAGGAACTGTGATTTCTAGATGTATTTCTCCATTCAGAAATACATTTCACAAGACTCACAGATGTTTTTATGACTCGCAACTAAATATCAAACAATCTGTTAACGTTTAAAGCTTTACCTCAACCTCTCACCAGTCTTCCAGATGTCTCTTACTGCATCTGGTGATTACACAAATATATAGCTGGATGTGGTTGAATGCTTCCCAATTGTGTTACATTTTAAAAGTGTTCAGTTACTGTCTCTTTGAATCACTAAATATATGACTTGCATGATTCAGTTTTAAATATAAAACAAATGTATTCCAATATAACTGAAGTGGACATCAGAGTGTGCTGAACAGTCTTGAGAATTGAGGGATTCCTCAGTGTCAGACTTTACTAACATACTTGAAACGTGACATCATGTGTTTGTGTTTGAATGTACCTCCAGCTTTGATCCAGTGGTGGCGCTATTGTTCCAGACCCACTCACATTATACCGGCCGAGTAGAGTCAGAGTAGACTTCAGAAGTTTCTCTAAACTTCTCTAAACTGTAGTGCCACATTTCAGAACTTTTACTGTTTTGTTCCCTGCGCTGCCAACCACCCCGGCCGGAGGAATGAATAAAAAGGAATAATAAAAAGAGAAAAAGAGGAATATATAAAAGGCTGCATGATTATACTAAAATGGCTTAGAGCGGTTTGGGGACCGGTGCAGCTGCCCTGCTTGGCCCCCTATAAGCACGGACATAAAACACTGCATGCAGAGCGGGGGGGGACCTTCATTGCGGGTTTACCTCAGAGGGGGGCTACAGACTACACTTTCAGTTCCCAGCCTGGTGTGGGTAGGCTGCCTACTCTTGCTGTGTGTGGTAGCCTTGTGTATGCAGTCCAATTAAAGCCAAATCTGGCCAGACTAGATGTGTCCTAGCTGAGTAATGTTGAACCCAAAAGCGGAACATCATAAAGTCATTCATGGTCATACCAGAGCACTGCACGGTGCCTGTGTGCAGCTGTGATGTCATGCATGAGGGTAATGGCATCCCGCCGTCTGAGATGTGAGAGCAGAACAGGCTGCGGTCAGTGTGAGGCGGCAGACAGGCAGGAATCAGGAATCAAAACAATGCTAAAAACAGCCACCATCTGCAAGCCCGCAATCCACAGGCAGACGGACACAGATAAGTCAGACGGCGCTTCGCCGCTTTTTCAACTCATTATTCGGAAGAATGAGCCGACAATCATCTCCATCACACATCCAGCACCCACAGACCCTCCGCCCTCTCAGGGTCCTCAGACGGCCAAACCAAATCAACAACAGACGCTTAGAGAGAAAGAGAGAGAGAGAGAGAGAGAGAGAGAGAGGGAGGGAGAGATAGAGAGAGAGGGAGGGAGAGAGAGAGAGAGAGAGAGAGAGAAAAATAAATAAATAAATAAATAAAACGTGGATGCGTCTGCACATGGCCGGTGGTTCAGGGGGGGTGTGGAGAGCTATTATCTTGTAGAAACAGAGCAATAAGCCCGCGGCTATTACCGGACAGGGCTAAGCACAGGCCAGCTCTTTGGCTCGCGCTTGCCCGCCTTATCTCCGCGGCAACGATAATAACCAAAGCTCGTGTCGCCTCCCAGCCGCGGCAGGCTCGCTCTGTGGCGGATTTATCGGCGCTTGTGCGGAATTACAGGGTGTGTGTGCACTCGTGCATGGCATGCATAAACATGGCCCGGACGGCATGTTCACACACCAGCACTGGGGACTGCACTGGGGGCTGCGGCGGTGTTGAGTGTGTAGACAGACCTATGGATGCAGTGAATAATGTCAAAAAATGACTTGGGTGCACAATCCAGAGAGGAAGAGGCTACTGCTGTAATCCCCTGTGTGTGTGTGTGTGTGTGTGTGCCTGTGTTTCTGTTTGGTTACATTGTTAGATTCGCCTGCACAAATGTGTAATGAAACTGTGTGCATGGCTATGAATTCTCTCTCATGTAACCATTGGTGGGTAAATACAAATATAGTACACAGGTATATACATAGATACATTCACATACATACATACATACATACATACATACATACATACATACATACATACATACATACATACATACATACATAAATTACATGTAAAGATGCAAAACATAGACTATGTAGCCCTAAGGATGAACCCCTGGGTTTGTGTTGCTCAGAGATGGTGGCCCCTGGCTGTGTATTGGTCAGGGAGAGTGGATCTGTGTTCTGTGTTGGTCAGGGAGAGTGGATCTGTGTTTTGTGTTGGTCAGGGAGGGTGGATCTGTGTTTGTATTGGTCTGGGAGGGTGGATCTGTGTTTGTATTGGTCTGGGAGGGTGGATCTGTGTTTGTATTGGTCTGGGAGGGTGGATCTGTGTTTTGTATTGGTCTGGGAGGGTGGATCTGTGTTTGTATTGGTCTGGGAGGGTGGATCTGTGTTTGTATTGGTCAGGGAGAGTGGATCTGTGTTTTGTATTGGTCTGGGAGGGTGGATCTGTGTTTTGTATTGGTCTGGGAGGGTGGATCTGTGTTTTGCGTTGGTCAGGCATGCTGGCCCTTGGCTTTGTTTTGTGTAGGGAGAGTGGATCTGTGTTTTGTGTTGGTCAGGGAGAGTGGCCCTTGGTTTTGTATTGGTCAGGGAGGGTGGATCTGTGCTTTGTATTGGTCTGGGAGGGTGCCCCCTGGCTTTGTGTTGGTCAGGGATGGCGGCCCTTGGTCTTGTTTTGTGTAGGGAGAGTGGATCTGTGTTTTGTGTTGGTCAGAGAGGGTGGATCTGTGTTTCGTATTGGTCAGGGAGGGTGGCCCTTGCCCTTGTTTTGGGTAGGAAGAGTGGATCTGTGGTTTGTGTTGGTCAGGGAGGCTGGTTGCTGTCCATGGTGCTGCCGCCTGTGGTGCTGCTGTCCATGGTGCTGAATCTTGACTGACTTACTGACTGACTGTGTGACCTGCATGTGTGTGTCATCTCCAGAGTGTCAGTGTAGGGCACAAGCGCACATGTTTGTTTGTTTGTGTGTGTGTGTGTTTGTATGTATGTATGTATGTGTGTGTGTGTGTGTGTGTGTGTGTGTGTGTGTGTGTGTGTGTGTGTGTGTGTGTGTGTTCGGGTGTTGGAGGGGTTGGGGTGAGGTAAATTTGAGTAGGCTAAATTCTCAGATGTATGTATATGTGTTTGATGTGTACATTGATGTGTGTGTGTGTTTGATGTGTACATTGATGTGTGTATGTGTGTGTGTGTATTTCTGTATTCCGCAGAGAACAGGATAGACTACAACTTGACTTCAGACGGTGCTGCTGTCCATGGTGCTGAACACAGTGTACTCTTCACTGATACTGACATCTCTCTCCCTCTCTCTCTCCCTCTCTTTCTCTCTCTCCCTCTCTTTCTCTCTCACTCCCCCTCTCTCTGTCTCTCTCTACCCATCTCTCTCCCTCTCTCTCTCCCTCTCTTTCTCTCTCGCTCCCCCTCTCTCTGTCTCTCTCGTTCTATCTCTACCCATTTCTCTCCCTCACTCTCTTTCTCTCTCCCCCTCCCTCTCTCTGTCTCTTTCTGTCTCTACCCATCTATCTCTCTTTGTCTCTTTCTCTCTCCCTCTCTGTCTTTGTCTCTCTTCCTGTCTTTCTCCCTCTGTCTTTGTGTGAGTCTCTCTCTCCCTCTCTCTCTTTCTGTCTCTTTGTCTCTCTCTCTGTAAATTCAAAATATGCATATATGTGTTTGCATGTTTGTGTGTGGGGCCCAAACTCTCACATATGTGTGTATGTGTGTATATATATGTGTGTGTGTGTGTGTGTGTGTGTGTGGGTGCGTGCGTGCGTGTGTGTCGGTGTGTGTGTGTGTGTGTGTGTATGTATCTAGCCGCCTAAATTCTGCAGTGTGTGATCTAAGTGATGGCGATGTCCACTGTGGCTGGCCCACACACACCCTGGAAGTGTGTGCTGTTTGGCTGCTGCTGTAATTGCTCTGAAGAGGGGCCACTGGGAGGCAGATGCCTGGATGAATTAATGAAGTCACGAGGACAGAGTCACTCGTCACCACAGACAGCACGCCAGCAGGGTAATGTTCATTTAATTGTTGCTTTGATACTCTTTTCCTTCACTGCGTTTTATCCTCTAGCTGGATGTGTTTTACATGAGCGACGCTTTCATCTACATCCTCTGCTAGTTTTTTTTCTTCCACAAAACAAGAGTGTGGAAAGGGGCCAGATATGGAGAGGAAAGGAAGCAAGAAAGAAAAAGGAAAAAAAAGAAAACAGAGGAAGAGAAGAGAAAGGAGAAAAAAAGTGAAAGAACCTTAGGCCAGCTGAACTCCGCCTGCCAACACCCCCCCCCCCTCTCCGTGCAGCCCCCCCCGCATTTCCTGTGTGTTCAGTGCGGCAGCGATGCCACAGAATGTCTTAAACGTTCATTAGAGACTGCAGTGAGGGCATGTGCTAATGATGTGTGTCTTTCTGATCCATGTGTACTATCCCCCCCCCTCTGCTGGAGGGGACTGGGGGGGGGGGGGGGGTGACTCCACTGCTGCTGCTTCACGAGAGGGGGGGGGGGGGGGGGGAGCCTTTGTTGTGTAGTGCCCCAACCAGCAAGAGAAATATTAGAATATTTCACGCTCTAATATTAACTTTGATCTCACCTCAGGGAGCGACGTATTTTACTCATTCTCTGGGAAGTGCGCTGCGAAATACAAAGTCAGCTAAGGACAAACACAGTCACTTTGGCACATCACAGGACTAACCGCTACATGAGCTAACCGCCTCAGATAACTATTTCACTTGATATCTATCTATCTGTCAGTCTGCCTGTCTATCTATCTGTCTATCTGCCTGTCTGTCTGGCTGCCTGCCTGTCTGTCTGTCTGTCTGTCTGTAAGACAGTATTGCGTACATTTTATACTAATACTGTATATCCCCCATCCAGATTTACAGAGTTGACTGATGCTGTCTTTCTTGGTCGTACACAGTGAAAGCAAGACACACAGTCACAGTAAGTCCAGGAAAGTCCAGGAGAGCCCTGACACCAGCGCAGATGATGATGAAAGGTTCACTTACAGTATGTGGTTGAACATCGTCACACTTTGTTTTCTCTAGGGTGCGGTGTGTGATTTGGGGCCAGGGCCTGTGTGTGTGAGTGAGTGTGTGTGTGTGTGTGTGTGTGTGTGTGTTCATAAATAAAAGCCGAGATAATTAGCCACAGCCCTTGGCCAGTCCTGGCAAGGCAAAGCACTCGAAGGGGAATGTCGCCTAATTTGTGCCAGGACAGTATTTCTCGCCGCACTTCAGACGATGATGCGTCCTTAAATCCCAATAACAACACATGACATTTACTCCCCGCTGTATTTACGAGCGGTTAAACCTTTATTAGCGCCTCTCCCGCTCCCCAGATTGGATTCCTGCTCGGACTCTGTAAATAATGTGCCGCGCTCCTCTACGCTCCTCCGCTAGCTCGACGCTTTAAGTTGTAATCAGGCGCGCAGGCGGTACAACAAGGCCCACGTCTCCATTTAATTACGCACGGCTCTCACAAGCAGTGCTGCCCGCGTCAGCCAGGCGAGAGGGATACAGGAGGAGTGCTGTCCGCGTCAGCCAGGCGAGAGGGATGAGGTGCGGACGGTGGTGTAAGTGCAGTGACTGCAGTGTAAGTGCAGGTGTAACGCTTGTTTTACATTCGGCTAAAGGGATGCGCAGTGAGGGGAGACATTCAAAATGAGGGCTGCCTCACAAACACACACACACACACACACAAGCACACACACTCTCTCTCTATCCCACATGAACACGCACACATACACACACTCTCTTATCACACATGAACACACACACACACACACTCCCCATCACACGAACATGCACATACACGCACACACACACATACACACTCTCTGACTATCCAACACGAACATGCACATACACGCACACACACTCTATAACACACACACACACACTCTCTTATCACACATGAACACACACGCACACACACATACATGCCCACAAACACTCTTGCTATCACACATACACATGCAGTCTCTTTCTCTCTCTCACACACACTCCCATACACACACACACACACATGTTGTCTTCCACACCCTCTCACACACACAGACACACAAGCACATTTTGGAAGGCCTCCAGAATGCTTTTTAAAAATACATCCCTTATATATCAATTACACAGAGTCACCTTCATATATGGCTACAGGGCAACATGTCAAACACACTGTCAGCACAACGTTTGATAGAGATATACTTTTTATTAGAAATATGACACATTCATTTTGTGCTCTGAAAACTGTACATTAACAAAGAAGATATCCCAGTGAACTAAAAAAGGGACACTGAGGAAAGGGAGGGGGTGTGGGTGGGGGTAAGGGGGTGGGAGTGGGGGGGGGGGGTATCAGAGAGGGGAAGGTCATTAAGGGGGAGGGACGGTCAGTGATATTAAAACACACACTGATACATTAAGTTACAGAACACCCTTTAAGTCCAGTAACTCCAGGAGATAGGGGACCGCAGAGTGGCAATTATAATAATGATAACAATATTCCCCCAAGCACAGTTAGAAATATATTTATAGGCTAAAATTCATTCTGTAGAACTCTTTTCTTTTTTAAATAATTACAATGCTGTACATCAGGACGCCCCTTCCGTGGAGTATTGTGCTTCCCTTGCTGTATGTGCAACCCCTCTCAGCCACAGACCCCCTGTCTGTGGCGTCTACATGTATACGTATTTATATTTATATAGGTTAGAAGTCACGCCATCGCTCTTATGTACCCATTAATAGCTTCCATTACACTCTTTACATACTCTACGCAACGCAGCCGTTTACACACGTGCACGCCCCTGTACTGCCACGTGCACGCCCCTATACTGCCACGTGCACGCCCCTGTACTGTCACACGTGCATGAGCCTGCCCTGCCACACATGCACACCCCTGTACTGTCACACGTGCACGCCCCTGTACTGCCACACGTGCACGCCCCTGTACTGTCCCACGTGCACGCCCCTGTACTGTGCCACGTGCACGCCCCTGTATGGCCAGATGTTATGAGACGGGACCTCACTATTGGGTTGAAACACATATGAGTGGAGCTTGTGTGGGTGTGGGGAATGTGCCCACTGCATGGCTCTCGGACTGGCCGGCACTGACGGGCTTCATCAAGCCCATCTTCTGTAGGAACCGGACTCTCTATTTGTAGGACCTGGACTATCCTTCTGTAGGAACAGACTGTCTTTTTGTAGGACCAGACTCTCATTTGGTAGGACCAGGCTTCCCTTGTGTAGGAGCAGGCTCACCTTGAAGCCTCTCCTGACGTCACAGTAGCTTCCACTGGGCGGGATGTCCCCTCTTGACTTCCTGGTTGGAGGCTCCAGCACGGGCACCTTGTGTCCTCCTGGCCTTGTGTCCTCCACAGCAGGTGGAGGTGGGCAGAGGGGCGGAGAGGCAGAGAGGGTGTGACTGCAGTGCCACTCTGTCCCACTTCTCCAAGGACACTGAGTATGGCAGTCTGTCCCCCTCGTCCCCCAAGGCCAGTGCCCATGGTGGTCGGTCCAGCTCTGGTGCCCGTGCCTGCTGCAGCTGTGGGGGTCATGGGTTAGGGGGTGGGGGGGTCAAGGTGTCTGTTGCAGCTGTGGGGGTCATGGGTTAGGGGGTGGGGGGGTACCTGCTGCAGGTGTGCAGGTCGTGGGCAGGGAGGGGGGGTCAGAGCTGTCGTCCGAGGATGCCTACACAGGTGACGAGGGGGCAGGTGGGTGACAGTAGGAGCAGTACTGGGGGGGGGGGGGCAGTACTGGGGGTGGGGGGGGCAGTACTGACGTGGCCGCAGTGAAGAACTCTAACAACAACAGCACTCATACTCATACCCACAGAGTTAATATAATGGGGAAATTATAACAAGGATAACTTGTCACAGACATTTTTGTTTTTGCTACCATTTCAAAAATAACTTGAACCCGTGTGGACAATGTCTGGAGGTCTGTCTTCATCCTCTTTCTTCTGCTTAATTGGGGAAGTTGGAGAAGTTCAGTGTTGCGGCATTGTTGAGTGATCACCCCAACTCCAGTGGCCCCTCAGGGCTGTGTTAGGGCGCCCCCCCCCCAGAGTGAGGGGCTCTGAAACCTCACCCCCCCCCCCCCCCCTTCATGATCATTACCCATGGCCGACCGCCAATCAGAGTCCTGTCTGCGTTTCCACGGTAACGTCAGAGCATGAGACACGGGACTAACAATACAAAAGAGTGATTATGAACTGTCCTACTCCTCTTTTATATAAGAAAATAAAATGTTATTACTGTCTATGATTTTACCATTTAAAAAAAAAAGTCACCAATGACAGTAGCAAACTTTTAGTTCTGAGCGTACCTGTTTTTATCGGTCATTGCTTTAACAGTCACTGTCACTCATCCTGTCACTCGTCCTCTCTCTCTCTCTCTCTTTCTGTGTCTCTCTTTCTTTCTGTGTCTCTCTTTCTTCCATACACACATACACAGACCAGACGAACACTCTTTCTTCCCTTTCTCTCTGTCTCTGTGAGTGGAGTGCATCCCTCCATCCTGTTGGAACGGTGTGTCCTCCTACTGGTTGTGGTGTCGGACTGAGGAGAGTGGGGGGGGTGGGGTGGGGGCTCTGGTGGTGGTGGAGGTGGTGGTGGGGTGGGGTAGTGGGTGTTGAGCAGGAGGAAAAGGAGGAGGGAGGGAGGATGAGGAGCAGGATGAGGAGCAGGATGGGGAGTAGGAGGAGCAGAGGTGGCAGTCTGTTGGTGGCCCTCCACCCCCCACAGCACCTCCTGGTGCCTCCTCACACCTCGGTCTGCAGGTCCATGAGCTCCTGGCCCACCAGGGGGATGGTGGCGCTCACCTTCTCCCACTCCACCGCCTGCAGCTCCAGGGGAGACGCCGCCAGGGGCTCCAGCTCCGTACGCACCCACGACGGGGGGGAGTGCGTCTTTCTCATGCCCATGCCCTCCCACGCACGCTTGCTGGGGGTCGCCTGCTTGTCCTGTAGGGAGGGAGAGGGAGAGGGGGAGGGGGGGGGGGAAGAGAGGGAGCGAGAGAGAGAGTGAGAGATAGAGAGGGGGGGGGGAAAGGGGGGGGGGGATAGAAAGAGAAAAAGAGAAATAGGGAGAGAGCGAGAGAGACAGCAAGAGAGAGTGAGAGAGAGAAAAAGAGCAAGAGAGAGCGAGAGAGAGAAAAAGAGAAAGAGAGAGGGATGGAGAGAGAGCAAGAGAGAGAGATTCAATAAAGATATTATGACAGATCTGATGTGATATTCTGGATCAGAGTCTGGTGTCTTTTGTTTTGGGGATTTGTGTGTGTGTGTGTGAGTGTGTGTATGTGGGGACGCCCACGCTTCTGTGCCCTTCAAAATGCACATGGGGAATAAGTGTTTCAATCTCTTTTAATCTCCTCTCCATACTATTTAAATGTGGATGTACTTGTCTCGTACAGTGCTCCCCCGACGCCAGCGATGAAGAATGTGTCCTCTCGGCGATGAGTATTAAACACGCTCTAGAACACTACACACTCTACAGTCGGAGCTCACATTCTAGAACACTCTACAGTCAGGGCTTACATTCTAGAACACACTACAGTCAGAGCTCACATTCTAGAATACTCTACAGTCAGAGCTCACATTCTAGAACACTCTACAGTCAGAACTCACATTCTACAACACTCTACAGTCAGAGCTCACACTTTAGAACACTCTACAGTCAGAGCTCACACTTTAGAACACTCTACAGTCAGAGTTCACATTCTAGAACAGTCTACAGGCAGAGCTCACATTCGGAGGAGGAGACAGACACCAGCACTTCCATCCAGGAGCCTAATAATAATTCAGCCCTTTGGGGGGGGCAGGGGGGGGGGGCTGGAAACTTGACACAGGTCAGCAGATATGCACAGCTGTTTGGCATGAGCTGGGCAATCGATACAAAATGAAGAGTGAAAGACAAAGAGAGACAGACGGAGAGATGGAGCGGGAGCAACAGAAACCGGAGCCAATTGGACCCGCTGCTTGGAACTCTCCAGAAGGTTCTGCTCGGAGCTCCGTGACTCAGCAGAATGTGCCAGGAGGTCACATGACCCACTCGGCATCGGATACTGCGGAGAGGGAAAGCAAGCGAGCAAACAAGGGAACGAGCGAGGGAACAAGGGAGGTCCGAGACATGACTCAAAGGCAGGACAGACGAGTGGGGGTGGGGTGCACAGGTGACATGGGACACACACACACACACACACACATACACACAGACACACCGACCCACACACACACACACACACACAGAGCCACACACACACACAAGCACACACACACACACATACACACACACACACACACACAGACCCACACAGGGAGGGACACACACACACACACACACACACACACAAACACACACACACACCAACACACACACACACACACAGACCCACACAGGGAGGGACACACACACACACACACACACACACACGTACGCTCATGTTGGTTTTGTCACTGCCTCCGGACGATATGCTCCAGCGCTTGCCCGTCTTGGGGTCACCCGGGGGGGACTCCCTACCCCTGTCTGCGTGCGCCACCTTCCGGTTCAACTCCTGGAACATGTCCTGGTGCCGCTTGCGTGTGTGCATGATTTTCTGGTGAACAGGTGACACAACACAAACAAAAACAAAAACAAAAACAAGAAGAGATGAGAATGGAGAAGCATCCAGGTGAGGTATGCAGGTATCAGATGCAGGTACATCAGCACTGTGCTAACACAGTGGTACTGTAGCTATGCAGTACACATTAGACCTGATATGGAGTGGAAATGCTTTGGTGACTAATAGCTCATTTTGTTTTTACTTCAAGTACTACTGCTTGGCTGATGCGCACCATTTCGGAAACATAAAATGGTGGCTGTGTTTGAGCCTGAAATTGAAAATTGCTCAATAAAAGAGTGATGAGTGATGAATGGAAAAAAATTACCTCAAAGTCCAGCTCAGCATAGCGTGACTTCCGTCTCTAAACAACACAAAGTGAAAACAAAAAGGATGTTTTACCATGTCACTTAGAAGGCTACACACCACCCAGATGCCTGCTTCCCCCTCTGCCCAGGAGAGAGCTGCCCTCCCCTGCCCGCCGACTGTGCCCCTTCCCTGGGCAGAGGGGGGCAGTGCAGAAAGGAGAGGAGAGGAGTGGAGAGGAGAGGAGAGGAGAGGAGAGGAGAGGAGCAGAGAGCAGAGGAGAGGAGAGGAGCGGACAGGAGAGGAGAGGAGTGGAGAGGAGTGAAAAGGAGAGGAGAGGAGTGGAGAGAAGAGGAGAGGAGTGGAGAGGAGAGGAGCAGAGAGCAGAGGAGAGGAGAGGAGCGGACAGGAGAGGAGAGGAGAGGAGCGGAGAGGAGTGAAAAGGAAAGGAGAGGAGAGAAGCGGAGCGGACAGGAGAGGAGAGGAGCAGAACACGTGGTCCAGCTAAAGGCTAGAGGCTCCTTCCCTGGTCAGAGGGGGGCAGTGTGGAGCGGAGAGGAGAGGAGAGGAGAGGACAGGAGAGGAGAGGAGAGGAGAGGAGAGGAGAGGAGCGGAGAGGAGTGAAAAGGAAAGGAGAGGAGAGAAGCGGAGCGCGTGGTCCAGCTAGAGGCTGTGTGCTGCAGATGCTACGCTGCCTACATAAGTCATGAGAGGAGAAACTTGTCTCCGCTTGACCCCTGTTGGCTCCGCAGCGGGCCGGACAGCTGGTGGCCGAGTGACCTTTGCGGGGTTCCTCCCCGTTGGGGGGGGGGGGGGGGGGGGGGGTTGGGGGGGGTGTCTGCGGAGACGCCTGACCTTCCTGTCCCCGCTGCGGAGGAGAACTCTCCTGGTGCATTGTGGGAGTAGCGTCTGGTTGCCCAGGCCAGGAGGGACCAGCCTGATGTCGGGGGGGGGGGGGGGGGGGGGGGGGGAGTGTCTGTCGCCCCCGCGCCCCCGCACCCCCGCACCCCATCAAGCGAGCTGGCACTCAAAAGGGATGTGGGGCGAGTTTGGGGGGGTGCAGTGACCTTTTGAGAGGGCAGTGCACAGACTGCAGCTGTGGAGGGGGGGGGTTGGGGATGGGGGGTGGGCACGCAAGGCTGGCTGGGTGCCTCTGCGGTGCTGCTGAGGGCATGTGTCAGTGTGGGGGGTCAGGGATGGGGTGGGGGGCGTCGGGGATGTAGGGGGGGTACGCAGGGCTGTGGCTGGCTGTGTGCCTCTACGTGTCAGGGTGGGGGGGCCAGGGATGGGAGTGGGGGGGACGCAGGCCCGTGTCAGTGTGGGGGGGGGTCAGGGATGGGGTGGGGAGGTCGGGGATGTAGGGGGGTACGCAGGGCTGTGGCTGGCTGTGTGCCTCTACGTGTCAGGGTGGGGGGGCCAGGGATGGGAGTGGGGGGGACGCAGGCCCGTGTCAGTGTGGGGGGGGTCGGGGGATGGGGGGGAAGCAGGCCCGTGTCAGTGTGGGGGGGTCGGGGATGGGGGGGGGGGCACAGGGCTGTGGCTGGCTGTGTGCCTGTGCGGGGCTGCTGAGGGCCGTGTCAGATTAACTGGCTAATGCCGCGTTTCATCCCAATATTACAGCTTCAAGCCCCCCCCCCCCCCCCCCCCCCCCCCCCCCCCCCCCCCCCCCCCCCCCCCGCCAAATAAATCTGCAGCTCACTCCCAGCTTTAGTTTTATTTTAAAGCAAAACTTATGCTGCCTTTTAAAACGCCTGACAAATTGAAGGTCTTCTTACATAAATATTCATGAGTGCAGCACTCAACTCAAACTCAGTTCTAAACTTTTGTAGCCAAACATTCCAAAATGTCTGTGACTATTAAAGTCACAGTGTGAAATGCCTCCAACCCATGTGAAATTATGTCTGAGTGAGAGGGTGTGTATGTGAAATTATGTCTGAGTGAGAGAGGAGGTGTATGTGAAATTATGTCTGAGTGAGAGAGGGTGTGTATGTGAAACACCCTGAGTGAGAGAGAGGTGTATGGAGATGTGTGTGTCATGAGGTGGGATGGCGGAGAGTACAGATGGGGTGAGGACGAGGGAGGTGTGTGTGCTCGAGATGTAGGGAGACGGCCTCTGTGGATTTGCTGTGAAGGAGCCATGTGTGTGTGTGTGTATTTGCTGTGTGTGTATTCAGTGTTAGGGAGTTGTGTGGGTGTATTCGTGAGTAGTGTGTGTGTGTGTGTATTTGCTGTTAGGAGGTCAAGCGTTCATCTTTTCAACCTGTCTCCTTGTGTGTGTGTGTGTGTGTGTATGTGTGTGTGTGTGTGTGTGAGCGTATGTGTGTATGTGTGTGTGTGTGTATTTGTGGTTAGGAGGTCAGGCGTTCATCTTTACAACCCGTCTTCTACGCCCGCCACCTTGAGCGTTGCCGCTACCGCCCCCAGACGCCCGTGTGTGTGTGTGTGTGTGTGTGTGTGTCCGTGTGTGTGCATGCGTGTGTGTGCATGCGTGTGTGTCGTTAAATGTTAATGAACAAGCATTTAGGACAGCATCCCAGATAGCAGGGGATGAATAATTCAGACGAACGCTTGTTTCTAATTAAGCTTCACACACACACACACCCACACACACACACACACACACACTCACACACACACACACACTCGATTAGCAGTGTGCCGCAAGGAGAGCTATCGCTCCCTCCGCCTGCAGGTGAACCCCGTCTGTCTGTCTGTCTCTGCCTCGAGGGTGTCGGCTCATCAACGCCGCGCAGAGCCCCCGCTAACAGCCCGAGAGACGCTTATATGCTAACAGGCCGAGAGACGCTTATATGCTAACAGGCCGAGGGCTGCTTATCCGCTAACAGGCTGAGGGCCCCCGCTAACACGCTAACAGGCCAAGGGCCCCCGCTAACAGGCCGAGGGCCCCCGCTAACTCAAGGAAAAACAGGTCACTACCTGTGTACAGAACAGAAAGTTATCAGTCTAAAAATAGATGTATGGATACATACAGTGCATACAGTAGGTGTGTGTGTGTCTGTGTGTGTGTTTAAGATGTCCCTGATTACCACATTTGTAATCATGTTGCCATAAGATGCTTTTCAAACTCCTTCAGATCTGCACCAGATGCTAAGTGACACAAGAAACAACACAAGCCTACTGCTATCAGTGTGGCGTTTAGCATACAGTCATAGCAAACAAAACGATAGCACACTTTAGTAAACGTAATACGATGACAAACACATTCCCCTCATTCCATCTCATAGGTTCACTAAAAATAGCCGGATCAAGTGTTTAAATAACGTCAGATCGCATTGCAGTTACAGTAAGCACTAAACACACCCCGCTAATGTGCTAACGTGCTAATTTATGTCAGACAGCATTTCCTCCAGGGGGCTAGCGGAGCTGTTTGCACGAGGCTAACTAATGATCTGGAGCTTTGCACCTCACACTCAAACACAAGCGGATACAAATGATTACAGGATGAGGAGGAGGAAGATCGTAAGCCCTTCTCCCAGTGTACACCAAATATGGATTTCTAGAGCAATCTCTAAAGCACACAGTGTGGGAAACTCTCAGTCCATATCCACTGTAAACACGAACGCACGCAGGCCACTGTTGTTTCAGAGGTTACAAGCATCCAACATGGCTACTGCTGTGGTAGTTTCTCTTTTTGACCAGCGCCAGACCCTCTGTACAAAACAAAGTGAAGTACGAAGGGCTGGTTTACCAGGCTACATGTATGGGTGTTTCTGGCATCGCAATTCTAATTTCTAACTTACATTTTTTATATTTTCTTTATTCATCTGCCTGTGTTCTTTCCTAGTGCCCTCCTGTGGTACACCTAAAGGATGTGACACATTCTCTCCTCTCCTGTGGTGTGACCTAAGTGACACATGACGCGTGCAGAGCGAAGCCTCACCTCCAGAGAGCTCATGGACAGCGTGGACACAGTCTCGCTCTTGGTGATGCCGCCCGAGGTGACGGCGGAGTCTCCGGTCTCGGTGAGGCTGTGGTTGGCCTGCGAGTCGCTCGAGAGGTTCTGCGCCGACTGGACGGGCGAGTCGCGCTCGCAGGACACGCTGACCCGCTCGGAGGGGAGGGGCTTGAGGCCGAAGCCCGACATAGGCTCCGCCCCCACAGGGTTGGCCAGGTGGATGAGGCGTGTCTGCGGCAGCTGCTCCATGGTCAGGCTGTACTTGGGCTCGTCCTTGCCACCCTTGCTGGGCCTCAGGGTGGCCGTGTTGTTGTTGGTGGGCAGGAGCACGTAGCCCCCCTGGCCGGACCCGCTGCCCCCCCCACCCTCGGGACCCCCGGACTCCCCCCCACCGCCCCCTCCGCCAGGCCCCCGGCCCAGGTCCCCGTCCAGCTGCTTGAAGAGCTCGCCGTCGCAGATGTAGATGGACTTGGCCCCCGGTAGCTCGGTGCTGACCCCCGCCAGGGTCGGCCCCCCCAGCCCCCCTAGCCCCCCCTTGTCCCGCCGCAGGGTCAGCGTGTGGCTGGAGTAGTCCGCCACGTTCTGGAGGTGCACCTTGGCCATGCTGGCGGGCAGCGTGTTGAAGTTGGAGCCCTTCGCCAGAGACAGCCCCCCCGACAGACCCCCCGACGGCTTCTCCTCGCCCTGCAGAGACGAGCGCTTCAGAGTGCCTGGGGAGGGGGGAGAAAAAACGGGGGGAGGGGGGGACCAAGACAGAGAAAAAGACAGAAAAGGGAAGAAAGAGGTAAACAAAAGGGGGGGAGAAGGATAGATAATGGAAGGAAGAGAAAAACAAAGGGGTGAAAGGATAAAAAAAGCAAAGAGTAAAACTGTAAGACGTAAGACCAAGTTAATATGTAGTGGAGGTATTACTCAAAAGCAGTAAGAGAAAGTCATCACATATCAGACATGTTTATGAAAATAATGATGGTGTCAGTCACAATGGGCATTATGTATCATGTCACATGTTGTGCACATGTCATGAGGATACTGCACAGATTATAAACTGATGATCATGACGACAATAGTCATTTATGATCAGACAGCGTACCACAGGACAGCACTGGGTTGCTATGGTGATGAGGCATGATGGATATCCTCTGTGCGATCTCACACGTGTTGAGTTCTGGGCTCGCCCACACCACGGCAGGCCTGGCCCACATGGCCCAGTCACATGGGTGAGACTCTGGCAGCAGGGGGACAAACAGGATGGCAATGCCCCATAGAGGGCAAACAGAAAGGTGATTACCCCATAGGGGTACCCCACCAGCTTTTTGCTGGTGATTCACCTTTTAATTAATTTATTTTTTATTATTTATGTTTAACTGTTGCTTTCTGATTTACTCTGTCTTTTATCTTACACATATTTTAATCTTATTTTATCTTTTATCTTTTATGCCTTTAAAATTGTCCTTTGCTTTTATTTTTGTTAAGCACATTGAACTGCCTTTGTGTATGAAATGCGCTATACAAATAAACTTGACTTGACTTGACTTGACTTGACTAGGGGGGCAAACAAGAAGGCTATGTCCCCATAGGGGGCAAACAGGAAGGCTATTTCCCCATAGGGGGGTAAAAAGGAGGGCTATTTCTCCATGGGGGGGCAAACAAGAAGGCTATTTTCCCATAGGGAGCAAACAAGAAGGCTATTTACCCATAGGGGGCAAACAGGAGGGCTATTTCTCCAGTATCTGTGGCGGTTCTGATGTGGTGATAAAAGCTCATCTCTTTCTCATCCCATCTTTACGCGCCACACCCTTCAATCTTCACCTCCCTCCCTTCCCTCTATCCCCTCCTACCCCCCCTCTATCTGTCTCTCTTTCACTTCTTCTATCTCTCCATTTCCTTCTATTCTCTCCCTCCCTCCCCTCCTACCCCCTTTTGTCTCTCTCTCTCTCTCTTTCTGTATTCCATTTCTCACTCTCTCTCC
>CM059277.1:1388498-1408498 GCA_030347295.1 Setipinna tenuifilis
AACACTAAAATTATTATTATTCATAATAATAATAATAATAACAATAATCATCATCATCATCTGCATTTGTATAGTACATTACATAGAAAGGATGTAGCTCAATGTTTGACAAGCTCACAGTGTGACAGAGTCACAGAGAAGTACACGTCATTCTCATTGCTGACGATGCATTGCCATGGAAACTCAGCCAGCAGGGTAAATCAAAGACCCCTCACACCATGTTCACAGACGCCCATCCTCACACAGTCTGCTCATAGATCCAACCATGTTCACAGATACCCATCCTCACACACTCTCTGCATAGATCCAACCATGTTCACAGATACCCATCCTCACACACTCTCTGCATAGATCCAACCATGTTCACAGATACCCATCCTCACACACTCTCTGCATAGATCCAACCATGTTCACAGATACCCATCCTCACACACTCTCTGCATAGATCCAACCATGTTCACAGATACCCATCCTCACACACTCTCTGCATAGATCCAACCATGTTCAAAGATGCCCATTCTCACACACTCTCTGCACAGATCCAGCTCTAGCAGGAGAACGTCCCTGAGAAAGCATCGCTTCATGTTTTCACAGGCAATTTCACAAACACGGTTGAGTTCCTGTAAGTACTGAACGCAGACTAGAGATCTATCAGCCTCAATCAGCTCAGCTACAGTAAGACAGCATGCTTTAATTGGACTAGGGAAGGAAAGGCCTTGGACTACATAGCCAGCTGAATAAGGCTCAATAAGGGTCAATAGAAACAGTGGAGAGCTGCACAGATTGCTCTAAGTTGAACTACTTCTAGACTTATGTGCCATTATGCTGTTGAAGGGTGCACGTATGTGTGTGTGTGTGTGTGTGTGTGAGGGGTGACGGGGTGTGCATGTGTGTGTGTGTGTGTGTGTGTGTGTGTGCCATTATGTTGTTGAAGTATGCAAGTAGGCCTGATGAGTATGCTTGCAGGCACATACTGGGAGCACAGGTGCGCAGTGTTAGGGAAGACAGGTGTGTGTGTGTGTCTGTGGGAGGGTGATAGGGGTGTGTGTGTGTGAAACAGGTGTATGTGTGTGTGAGGGGTGACAGGTGTGTATGTGTGTGTGTGTCTGTGTGAGGGGTGACAGGGGTGTGTGTGTGTGTGTGTGTGTGTGTGTATGTGTGAGGGCTGACAGGTGTGTGTGTGTGTGTGAGTGTGTGCATGTGAGGGGTGTACGTGTGTGCGTGCATGTGTGTGTGTGTGGATGTATGTGTGTGTGTGTGTGTGCGCACGTGTGCGGGCTGACAGGTATGTGTGTGTGTGTGTGTGTGTGCGCACGTGTGTGTGTCAGCTGACAGCGGGGCAGATCTGGGACAGTGCTCACCTCTTCGCGCAGGATGCGGTGCACCATGACCATGACGATGTGTGTGTGTGTGTGTGTGTGTGTGTGTGTCCTCACCTCCCTGCGCAGGATGCAGTGCACCATGACGATGACGAATCCCTCGAGCGAGTCGAAGACGGCGAAGAGGATCTGGAAGAGGGCGGAGCGGCGGTCGGTGATGGCCAGCACGGCAGACATCCAGGTCAGCGCCAGCAGCGGCAGCACCACGCACGAGCTCCACAGCGACGCCCTGCAGGACGGGAGGGGAACAGCTCCCTGGTCAGCGCACAGGTCCACGCCAACGCGGCCACAACAGGCTCAGAGGGCAAGGCATAGGGGGCATAGGGGGCGTAACTCTTACAGCTTTAACGCTCTTAAACTGTGGCTATGTGTTGGCATTAATACTGTTAAAATCCTTAGCAGGCTGTTAAAATGCTAATAATTCATATTCAATTTATATTTATATTGGGGAATATAATAATATAATTGTGCTAAAATAGGACAAACATTACCCAAAATTACTCTTTAGTACAATTATTAGTTACAATTGTACATTAGGTAGTTACAATATATATATATATTAAGCTGATTATCCAATCAGTGTTGCAGGTCTGTGGTCTAGTGTTGTGGGCTGTCCTTGCTCTCTTAGCTGCTAGCATTATAAAAACGCTTTATGAGCCTGGACATACAGCGTCATTGATATACATAAACATACATATATATATATATATATAGTCTACATACATCAGGCCAAAACATACATCTCTCAGCCCATATTCCTATATGCTTACAGCTCACATATACAATATGTATGTATGTTTCAGATGAGCCAAGACCACATGGCAACAAGTGCAATAAGAAAACAGGAAATGAGATGAGAGCAGGAAGAGGAAGTGGAGGCACAGAGATAGAAGGAAGGAGCAAAACAAAGGAAGCAGGAGGCGGGGGGTGGGTGTGGGGGAGGGGTGGCATGTTGGAGGGGGGGGGGCATGGGGGGGTCGAGGGACAGTGATAATGCCCCCCTGAACCACCCGGCACAGTGGAAGGGTATCTCCTCAGTCCCTCACGCTACCACTACTGTCTGCCTTATCATTTAACATCAGCCATGTCTACAGACAAAAGACAACACACAAACACAGACACGCGCACACACACACACAGCTACACATACACAGCTACACACACACACACAGCTACACACACACAGCTACACGCACACAAAGTACACACACACACACGCATAATATGCACGAATACATACACACACACACACACGGCCATAAAAAATGATGTCCTGTTAAGAATCAACATTTAGCAGTGATGGCCATAAAGTCCATCAAGAGCTCTTTCAGGAGGAGCATATCTGCTATAAGAGCTGATATAAGAGATCACTGCTGAGATTACTGGTCTGTAGGCCACCGCAACACTCATTTACATCTAAGACACGCACCGCATCCACAGCAGGACAGCCCCACCTGCCCCGGCAAGAGTTGAGGAGGCAAGAAGGCCAACCTTCCCCGGCCTCAAGAACGCAAGGGGGCAAGAAGGAGCCCTCATTAGCATGTAAACACCTCGCTGCCTCTGTGGGCACGACACGCACACACTTGTGCACCGCCGCTACGCTAACGCTACAGTAGCCTCTGCCAGGCATTACAGGTGTGTGTGTGCTAATGCTACAGTAGCCTCCACCAGGGCCAGAACACCTACACAGGCATCACAGGTGAACAGAACTGCCAACCGTGACAAGTAGTTAAGGTGTGTGTGTGTGTGTGTGTTTTTTTTACTTTTTGGGGGGGGTTGTCTGGTGTCTGGATCTTAGGCAGCGAGACGACCCCCTCGTCCCCCACATCTTCAGGGCGAACAAATTACAGAGTGCACATCTCTCTCTCTCTCTAACACACACACACACACATTCCACCCCAGCACAGACACACACAGACACACACCCCCAACCCTAACTCCACCCCCTCTCCTTTTCTAACACACACACACACACACACACACACACACACTTACTCCATCTCCTCTCCTGCATCCAGTGGCACCCTCATTTATTAGATCTGGCCCACTGAAAGTCCTGTGTGTGAAAAGGGCAATGACGTGTGTGTGTGTGTGTGTGGAAAGGGCACCAACAATGACGAGTGCATGTGTGTGTGTGTAGACAGGACAGCATCAATGATGACCGTGTGAATGTGAATATGTGTGTATGTATGTGTGTGTGGAGAGGGGGGAGGACAGCAGCAATGGCAAGCGTGTCAATGAGTGTGTGTGTGAGTGTGTAGAGTGCAGTAGTAATGACGAGTGCATGAATGTGTGAGTGTGTGTGTGTGGAGAGGGCAGCAACAATGACGAGCGTGTGAATGTGTGTGTGTGTATGTGTGTGCGTGCAACAATGACGAGTGTGTGTATGTGTGTGGAGAGGGCAGCAACAATGACGAGCGTGTGAATGTGTGTGTGTGTGTGTGTAGAGAGGGCAGCAGCAATGACAAGCACATCAATGATGTGCTCGTGTGTGTGTGTGTGTGTGTGTGTGTATGTGTGGAGAGGGCAGCATCAATGACGAGTGTGTGTAAGTGGCCATCTATTCTCCAGCAGGGCGCTCAGGTGCAACTGCAGGCCATCTTAACCTCTGGCCTCTTTTCTCACACACACACCCGCGCTCAAAACACACACCCGTGCACACAACACACACCCGTGCTCACAACACACACCCGTGCACGGATAAATGAGAGCCTTCTACGGCAACAGTGTGCCTTGCTACACACACACACACACACACTCACATGCATAAAAATAACTGCTTTGTGGAGCAGATGACATGCAGCTGCCCACTAGCACTATGTGATGTCACTTCCTGGTTATCTGTGTCCTATGAGGGTGAAGGCGCCTGGTGTGTGTGGTGTATATCTGTGTCCTATGAGGGTAAAGGTGCCTGCTGTACTTCCTGGTTATCTGTGTCCTATGAGGGTAAAGGCGCTCGCTGTACGCGGTGTGTTTGTGAAGAGGCACACATACTCAATGATTACAGGGTTTAAGAACACCACATGACATTTCGCAATCTCATCTTTTGAATTTGAAATTCTAATAAATCCCATTTTCCCCGCATTACACACACACACACAAGCACACACACACACACAGACACAAGACAAGGACACATAGTACATAGAAATAAGCAAAACTCTCCCTGTACAGTGTATACTTACTCACACAGACACACACACACACAAACACACACACACACACAGCAGGTGTCCAGACAGTGTGAGGGAGTTCACTGTCACACACTCAGCATGACACACAGAAGCCGGGCGGAGGCGGGGGGGGAGGGGGGAGGGGGGCAGGCAAGGGGGGGGGGGGGGTGAGGAGAGGGGGGGCGGTACTGAGGAGAGGGAGGGGGGGGTGAGGAGAGGAGGGGAGGGTGAGGAGAGGGAGAGGGTAAATGAAGGGGCAGAAGCAGGAAAACAAGAGGACAAGGCCACTGGCACAGAGCGAGAGAGAGGGAGAGAGAGAGAGAGAGAGAGCGAGAGAGAGAGAGAGAGGAAAGGAGCGAGAGAGAGAGAGAGCGGGAGAGAGAAAGAGGAAGGAGACAGAGAGAGGGAGAGAAAGACAGAGAAAAACAAAGTCAGACAGAGAGAGGGAGGGAGACAGAGTGAAAAGCAGACAGAAAGAGGGAGAAAGAGAGAGTTAAACAGAAAGAGCGAGAGAGAGACAAAGAGATAGTGAGGGAGACGGAGAAGACGAGAGAGACAGAGCGAGTAAGATAGAGACAGAGCGAGATAGAGAAAGTGTGAGGGAGATGGAGGAGAGGAGAGAGTGAGAGAGAGTAAGATAGAGACAGAGAGAGAGAGAGAGAATAAGATAGAGACAGAGAGATGGAGAGAGAGAGAGAGGAAGATAGAGAGAGAGAGAGTGAGGGAGACGGAGGAGATGAGAGAGAGTGAGTGAGAGAGAAAGAGCATGAGGGAGACAGAGAGAAAGATAGAGAGAAAAAGAGAGAAAGAGAGTGAGGGAGACGGAGGAGAGGAGAGAGAGTGAGTGAGAGAGAAAGAGCATGAGGGAGACAGAGAGAAAGATAGAGAGAAAAAGAGAGAAAGAGAGTGAGGGAGACGGAGGAGAGGAGAGAGAGTGAGTGAGACGGAGGAGAGGAGCGAGTGACAGAGAGATAATTAGCGGACTAACATGGCGTTACTGGTGGCGGTGGAGGACACGTCGGGCGAGGAGATGACCCCGCACTTGGCACACTTGAGCGTCATACTGTACAGAGGCACTGTCATCTGACTGCAAAGTCAAATCAACACGCTGAAACACACACGCATACACTACGCACACACACACATACAGTACATGTGTACACACACACACACACACACAGTACATGTGTACACACACACACACATACTCACACGCACACACATATATACAGTACATGTGTACACACTCACACACACACCCACACACACATATATACACACACAGAGCCAGCCACTGGACATCTCAGCCACAGCATCCCCTTGTAGTCTCACAGCATTGGCTAGCAGTGTTATCGGCAGGGTGTCATCGTGGGGGGGGTGATGGAGTGGGTGGGTGGGGGGGGTGCCAATCCGTTCCCTAGGCTAATACTGTATGTGGAGAATGACAAATTGGCGTTTTTTATGAGCGGATGTTAGGGCCCAGTGTGGACCACCAGGGTGACATTTTTGTTGCCTTTATTTCGTTTCATTGTCTGTTTATCTGTATTTCATTCCAGACTGCATCGGTTTATTGTGCTTTGTCACGGAGATTTACAACCCAATCGATTCCTGTGCGCTGGCGGTCCTCATCCCACAAGTTAGTCTCAGTGAAGCCCGATACTGTAACCTGAGTGTGAAGCCTGGTACTGTAACCTGAGTGTGAAGCCCGATACTGTAGCCTGAGTGTGAAGCCCGATACTGTAACCTGAGTGTGAAGCCCGATACTGTAACCTGAGTGTGAAGCCCGATACTGTAGCCTGAGTGTGAAGCCCTGATACTGTAACCTGAGTGTGAAGCCCTGGTACTGTAGTCTCTGTGAAGCCCTGATACTGTAGTCTGTGTGAAGGCCTGATACTGTAGTCTGTGTGAAGGCCTTAGTCTCAGTGTGAAAGCCTGATGCTGTAGTCTCATACTGTAGTCTCTGTGAAGCCCTGATACTGTGGTCTTATACTGTAGGCCCGATACTGTAGTCTCAGTGAAGGCCTGATAGGCCTTAGTCTCAGTGAAAGCCTTAGTCTCTGTGAAGCCCTGATACTGTAGTCCCTGTGAAGCCTGATACTGTGGTCTTATACTGTAGGCCTGATACTGTAGTCACAGTGAAGGCCTGATGGGCCTTAGTCTCAGTGAAGCCCTGATACTGTAGTCTGTGTGAAGGCCTTAGTCTCTGTGAAGCCCTGATACTGTAGTCTGTGTGAAGGCCTTAGTCTCTGTGAAGCCGTGATACTGTAGTCTCTGTGTGAAGGCCTGATACTGTAGTCTGTGTGAAGGCCTTAGTCTCTGTGAAGCCGTGATACTGTAGTCTCTGTGTGAAGGCCTGATACTGTAGTCTGTGTGAAGGCCTGACAGGCCTTAGTCTCAGTGTGAATGCCTGATAGGCCTTAGTCTCAGTGTGAAGTCCTGACAGGCCTTAGTCTCAGTGACCAGGCCCATAGTCAGACTGGCTACTCTACCTGGGGCTTCTCATGAAAGCTGGCCAACGCAAGACAGCATGTTACACACACACACACACAGTAACCCACATATACTGTACACATGAACATAGAATGTGTGAATGAGTCACACACTTCCACAATGGCAAATGATGTGTCGTCTTATATTCTATATTTTATTATGACGTATTATGTTTTATTATGTACCTCTATTAATGACATATTGCTTTAGGGCAGAAACACCAATCACGCATCACAGTCCTTGACTGGTCACCTGTCGTCACTGCTACCAAGACATACTACAGAGAGGACAGGTTGGCTTTACAGAGAGGACAAGTGTGTTTTCATGTCTGTTTGTGCCCTTGACCTCCATGTCTTTGCCCCCCCCAGACTGAACCAAACAACCTCCCATCAGCCACCAGTGTTTGTTTTGGGTTTCAAACTAGTGTCTTCTCCTCAAGCCAACCCTGTAATACACTCTGCACTCACGAGTGTCTTCTCCTTAAGCCAACTCATGATTAGGCATTTCTTTCTTCTGACGAGATCCAAACACACTTTCATGACGCTGGCGAGACTGAGACTAAGAGCTGCACAGAGGGAGTGTTAGAGGGAGTGTCAGAAATACCGACGAGACCTCACCTGGCCATGACACAGCACACTTGCGGAGAGCCACAGAGCCATCTGACAGAGCGGCCATTACGGCTATTAGCAAGAGTCGCTAGCGCTAAGTAGTAGCGTGTCAGTCCTTGACTGGTCACCTGTCGTCACCGCTACCATCACTGCTACCGTCACTGCTTTGACGTCTGTTTGTGGCCTTGAACGAGTGGGCATTTCTCTTCTTCTGACGAGATCCAAACATGCTCTCATGACGCCAGCGAGACTTAGACCCACACAGAGGGAGTGTTATCGCATGTTCCAAAATACAGTCGAGACCTCACCTGGCCATGACACAGCAGACTCACGCAGAGCCACAGCTCCATCTGACAGAGCGGCCATTACGGCTATTAGCCTGCGTCGCTAGCGCTAATGGTCTTCGGGATTGATTAGTGTGATAGCAGCAGATGTGCGGAGCGGAAAAAAAGCCACATAATTCCAGAAATTCAATTTCAGGCAAAAGGGCAATAGAACCAATAAAAGCGCTGCTGTAGGCGGCGATATTAAAAAGCAATCAGCGTTCGCTGAATTACAACGCCATTCCGCCCGTCTTTATGATGGAGACGCAGGGGGAGAGCTGCAGCAGCTGCGGAGGTGACGGTGGGGTGGGACTCAGGAGGAGTGAGTCAGGAGGAGTGAGTCGGGAGGAAGTCAGGAGGAGGTGAGACTGGGAGGGAGTCAGGGGGATGGAGTCAGGAGGGAGTCAGGGGGAGGGAGTCAGGAGGAGGTGACGCTGGGGTGGGAGGCAGTAGGATGGAGTCAGGAGGATCAGGAGGAGTCAGGAGGATGGGAGTTGGGAGGAGGGAGTCAGGGGGGTGGAGTCAGGAGGTGGGAGGAGTGTGGGAGTCAGGAGGAGGGAGGCAGGAAGGTGGTGTATCAGAGCCGGGGTGGGAGACGGGAGGATGGAGTCAAGAGGGTGGAGGCAGGAGGGTGGAGGCAGGAGGATGGGAGGAGGGGGACAGGAGGAAGTCAAGAGCAGGGAGTCAGGAGGGAGTCAGGAGGAGGGAGTGGGGAGGATGGAGGCAGGAGGAGGGAGGCAGGAGGATGGCGTTTCAGAGCCTTTGACTGGGCTCACAGTGTGCCCAGGTCAGCTCAACTTCTTAAGACTGAGCAACAGCACCTGCGCTGTAAAACACTGGACGACCAACCAACAGATAAAGATATAAAAGAAAGCCCTGTGATTCTGCCCTGGCCAGCATTATCTGACATAGTAAAAGCGTGTACGGGAAGGAGGCATATCGTAATGGCAGTTAAGTGGTAATGCCTGAACAGACGGCCATAAATTGATTTGCGTACATCAGCAAAGCCGCCACAAAAGACCCCTCAGAGACACCCTCCAGGTGAGGGCGGGGCAGGGGGGGGCAGGTGAGGGGCAGGGAGGGGCAGGGTAGGGCGAGCAGGGCAGTGGGGAACACAAGGACACGGCTGCTTCAGGGCTGTAGATACTCAGACCCAGCCAGGGGTGGAGAACACACACACACACACACACATACACACACACACACAGCCTGTGTGTTACTCAGACCCAGCCACGGGTGGAGCACACACATACAGCTACGGGTGGAGCACGAGCACACACACACACACACACACACACACACAAACACACACACAGCCTGTGTGTTACTCCTCAGGACCAATTCCAGTATGAAAGCAGCGAGGAGGGGGGTGGGGGGGGGGTGGAGAGTGTCGCTGTGCAGATGCTCCAACACGCCTGCCCTACAGACACCACTATGCATGTAATCACCCCTCCAGCCTCAATTATTACTTTAATTAAACATCTTACGACTCTGCTGGGCTCGGCAAATGGACCGGAGGGCAGAGGAGTGTGTGTGTGTGTGTGTGTGTGTGTGTGTGAGAGAGAGAGGTACGCTCTTTGTCCCTGTGGTGCTGTGGCAGCCTCCAAAAGGGCATCACTGAATGAGTCAGCAGACGCCCTGAGTCACCAGTCCAGAGCAGCCGAGCCCAGAGCACCAGATCGCCATACCAGTCTAGAGCAGCCGAGCCCAGAGCACCAGTTAGCCACAGCAGGACTCACACAGGAAGAGAATGGTGACACCGGTAATGCAGGACTGTAAGGAGGGCTACATCTGAAATGTTCACTTGTTCACTACATAGTGCACTAGTTAGGGTTTGACTAACACTGTTCTTCCCCTACGTAGTGCAACACAAAGTGAACGAGTGACCATCTCGGACACGGCCCAGGTCTTACAGGCCTCAGTAGTTCCACATAGACTTACTTGCATCTCATTCATCATCATCACAACAGCACAGAAGCACATCGACTGGACACTCTCTCACTCACACACACACACACACACACACACACATGTATGTATATCACACACACACACTCTCTCTCTCTCACACACACACACACACATATATATATATATATTTACATATACTATATGCTTACTTTCTAACATAAAACTCTCTGTCACACACAGGTGCAACTGTGCATGCACTCGCACGTGCACACACACACACACACACACTCACACTCACACACATGGACACATACACACGTACATATAACAGGATAATCATAAATGAGTATCCTTCCTCCATCTTGGCCAGATTAGCTGATTAATAAGGGAGTGCCTGCGGGCCTGGTGTAATGAATGCCTCCTGACCGTCCTGAGTTCTGTCGGGCACATCTTTCCTTTGGCCCAAATCAATCTGTCCACCTGCATAACTCATCTCTCCTCTCCTCTCCTCATCACTCACTAGTCATTCATCCCTGTCTGGCTACGGGCCAATCACACTCAGACTAAGCTCAGAGGGGTGGGAGGAGCCAATATTGTCCAATTAGAGGGAAGTCGTTATGTTGAATGATGAGGCGGCCGTGACCTGCCAGTGAGCAGCCAATCAGCAGCGAGCGTTTGGGCCAGCACCGGCCAATGAGAGCAGGGGGATGCTGTGACACCTCCAACACAATGTTTACTTCTCTTTCCTTGTTTTAATTGGTTGTGGCACGCAGCAAAATGAAAAGAAAATAATAATAATAACAAAAAAACACAATTGATCAGAGAGATCATCGCAGTGGCACAACACATTATTCAGTGAAAGACAACAGAACTGAAAAAAGGGCGAATGAAACAAGGAAACACTCTGAGGAAGATGAGAGAGTTGGACATGAACATTGTGAGGTGCCGAAGATGGCCCTTATCAGCTGTGAGGAAGGAAGGAGCAAGCGATCGCCCACAAAAGGAAAAAGAAAAAAGGTTTTGCCGAAACGAGTACGAGAACCAACGGGGGAAGGAGATATCAATTGAACACATCCTCCCAATTTCATACTAGGCTAGCCAGAGAGGCCATTACACAGTGTTCCTGTGACTGTTGTTTCCACTCATTTGTATTTTGTGCGGGGCTGATTTGATTCGGCGGGGTTGTAAGCAGGATTTGGATATTCAGCGAATTAGAGCCAATGATTCTGGACAGCGTGGGGGGGTCCACTGTGTCTGCTTAATGGCCCCCGACTGAGTGGAGCGAGGGTGGCGAAATGCCACTGCGCCACCCGTAACCCCCCCCCCGGCCCCCCCCATCTCGCTCGCTCGCTGTCCCAGATGGCCTTTAAAGCACCCCAAAGCCGACAGAAGAGTGAGATCAATGGGGCCTAATGGGAGAGCTCCTGCAGCAGAGCGGAGAGACATTGATCAGGCGCTCAGATGAGTTAGAGTTAGACTGTCACGCCTTTATGATTGTCACGCCTTTATGGGCCTTTTCCTTTTGTGGTCCTGCTGCACCAACACCAACGCAAACATAAATAAATAATAAACCAGAGGGGAATAACATAAAGATGTGGACACACACATGTGGACGTCTTTATATCAACAACACACACACACACAGGACACCTGTAACTCAATAAGAGCTGTGGGGGATGTGCGAGCATGAGGCATGGCAGACTGTAAATAAAGGCTCAAATGTGCGATGAGATGACCAGCGGTGAGCCGGTGATTCTGTTGGACAGCACCGATAACCAGGCCTGCATGGATCACCGATAACCAGGCCTGCATGGATGACCTCTTCATTACCCCACTACTGCTGCTGCTGCTGCGCTGTCCTACGCCACGTCCCTCTGTCCCCTGTCCCCCTATCACTCAGTGCCCAGAGTGGGGTTAAGACAGGGGGACAAACACTGTCCAAGCTGCCCTACGTCCCCCTGTGCCCCTGTCCCCCTGTCCTAGCCCACTACTGCTGCTGCTGCTGCTACTACTATGCCACGTCCCCCGTCTTACCCCCACCCAGGGCACTAACGCTGCCCATGCTGCCCTACACCACATCCCCCTGTCCCCCTGTCCTACCCTCACTCAGCCCTACGCCACGTCCCCCTGTCCTCCACGTCCCCCTGTCTTACCCTTACTCTGGGCACTAACGGTGCCCAAACTGCCCTACAGAGCCAACAGGCAGTAACCGCATCATTCGTCACACTGACTCTAGACTGCAAATTGACTTTATAACACCTCCTTTGTCTTGTGACTAAACCTCTTGCTCCTTGCTATTAGGAAAGTACATAAAAGGATCACCGCTATTACACCTACAACTTGGCTGGGCAGTGTGACAACTTTTAAGGCATTTTTCTCTCAGTTTCTGTGTTCACGCAGTTACTGCACTCTGCCTTTGTAGGGCAGCATAACCTTCACAAAGACTCTGAGCTAACTGGTAGTCTAGTTCTCAACACACATTTCTGTCTCACATTGTTTTTGTCTCACATGATTATTTATTTTTAACCTTCAGTAGTTTTTTTATATCACAATATTTCCTCTGTCTTAATGATGTAAAAACACCTCCCTCCCCAGCCACACACACACCCCATGCCCTTGCACGCACACACACACACACACACAGGCAGGCATGCATGCACGCACGCACACACACACACACGCACGCGCACACATGCATGCACAGACACAGACACATACACCCACAGACACACACACACACACACACTTCCCCCCCTAACTAGAGAGACGTGGCAGTCATTAAATCTCAGTAATTAAACTCCTCCCCCTAAAGGCTATCTGCTTGATGGTGATTGGCCGCCTGAGGCCGGGCCAGGCTGGTTATTGGTGGATCAGTAGGATGGAGGTGTGGCATGGCGTGACGCATACCCCGCCCTCTCCTTCAGTTTCATATCTGTAATGCCGTCTTTGGACACCAGTTTGTTAAACACCAGAATCCCAATAACCATGTTCACCTGCGGACAGAGAGACAGGGGTTAATGCACGCAACAGGTTATTCACACTGTTACCACACACAGCTTTAGCAGCATATCATTATAAATATAATTACAAATATTCAGTCCCTCTTATTTACTGTGTGTGTGTGTTTGTGTGTGTGTGTGTGTGTGTGTGTGTGTGAGACAGAGAGAGATCTTTATAAAAATCCAGTCCTTCTTATTTACTGTGTGTGTGTGTGTGTGTGTGTGTGTGTGTGTGTGGGGGGGGGGGGGGGGGGGGGGGGGGTCGGTGTGTGTGTGTGTGTGTACAACATTCTGCATTGGTGACACATAGGGGTTAACACTGCTTCTGGCAAAATGATCTCATATATTACATTAGGATTAACATTAGGAGAATATTACAGATTTATTTAACACTTTAGTTTACGGTGTCAGTGTTACAGTGTATCTACCCTAGTTAGGTACAGTGTATTTTCGGTAATGTATTTTCGTGTAACAGTGGTGTACTTACATAATGCATTTCTGTGACAAAAATACATTATGTAAGTACAACATTATTACATATTTTTACAAAGGTTGTACCGCTGGCCCTAACTAGGGTAAGTACACTGCAACACAGACACCGCAAAATAAACTTTTTATGCAGAATAAATTCTGACAAATCATTTTTCTAATGAGTAAAAGTAACATATGAGGAGGTGTGTGTGTGTGTGTGTGTGTGTGTGTGTGTGTGGGAGTGGTGTGGGGGTGCGGTTCCTCCTAATGCATAAAGGGAGGTTGTGTAAGTGTGTGACCGAGTCACACACCTGGATAGATTAACTAACTCTAAGACAGCTAATGACTCTGCTCAGTTAGGAGGCTAAAGTCACTGTGTGTGTGTGTGTGTGTGTGTGTGTGTGTGTGTGTGTGTGTGTGTGTGTGTGTGTGTGTGTGTGTTTGTGGTGCTCAGTTAGGTGGCCAAAGTGACTGGGCTCTCTATGGAAGTGTGTTCCTCTATGAGAGTGTGTTCCTGCCAAACTGGCAGCAGGAGCAGAGAGAGCCGTGTGGTGACAACACCAGGAGGATAACATGGATAACCCAGCGCAATACACCAGCAGCACCAGCACCAGCCAACAGCATCACTGACACACATTACTGAAAACATAATCCACTTCAACACATGTTTCAATCTGCAAAACATGAGATAATCTGATAATCTCATGGAGAGAGACAGAGACAGACAGAGAGAGAGAGATAGAAAGACATAGATAGAGAGAGAGAGAAAGAAAGAGAGCGAGAGAAAGAGAAAGAGAGACAGAGAGAGAGACAGAGACAGAGAAAGAGAGAGAGAGAAAGACAGACAGAGAAAGAGACAGAGAGAGAGAAAGAGAGAGAGAGCGAGAGAGAGAGGGAGGGAGAGAGAGAGAGACAGAGGGAGAGAGAAAGAGAGAAAGAGAGATCCCTGGGCCGCAGCCTTGGCTGATGTAGGCCATGTGTGGAGAGGGGATGGCCATTGATAGGATTAAAGGATCAGCAGGACATTATGATACTTGATACTGGATCTGATATAAATATCATATGGACACAGGATCACAGGGATCATGACAGTGTCCACTGCGCTACAGTACTGGATGTGGGTTTAGAGGTCGTATTGGTGTCTACAGTACTGGATGTAGGTTTAGAGGTCGTTATGGTGTCTACAGTACTGGATGTGGGTTTGGAAGTCGTAATGGTGTCTACAGTACTGGATGTGGGTTTGGAAGTCGTAATGGTGTCTACAGTACTGGATGTGGGTTTGGAGGTCGTAATGGTGTCTACAGTACTGGATGTGGGTTCAGAATAGCGTCTATTGCACTACTATACTGGATCTGGCCTTAAGGATCATAACAGTGTCCACTGCACTACAGTACTGGATGTGGGTTTAGAGGTCATAATAGTGTGTGTTGCAGGGCACTACAGTACTGGATGTGGGTTTAGAGGTCGTAATGGTGTCTAGTGCAGTAGGGTATTGGATTGGAGTTTAGGGGTCATAATAGTGTGTGTTGCAGGGCACTACAGTACTGGATGTGGGTTCAGGAATCATGATAGTGTCCACTGCACTACAGTACTGGATGTGGGTTTAGAGGTCGTGATGGTGTCTAGTGTACTGGGTTGCTGGATCTGGCTTTAGGCATCATAATGGTGTCTACTGCTGGGCACTAGTGTACTGGATCTGGGCTTAGGGTTTGTAGAGGTGTAATGTACTGTATACTCCAGAACTAGGGTGCAGGATTTGAGTTTAGAGGTTGTGACAGTGTGTGTTGCACTACAGTACTGGATGTGGGTTGTAATAGTGTCTAGTGTACTAGGGTACTGGGTATGGGTTTAGAGGTTGTAAGGTTGGAGGTGTGTGTGTGTGTGTGTGTGTGTTTGTGTGTGTGTGTGTGTGGCGGTGTGTGTGTGAGTTGGGTATGTGTGTGTGAGTTGGGTATGTGTGTGTGGGTGGCGGTGTGTGTGTGAGTTGGGTATGTATGTGTGTGTGGCGGTGTGTGTGTGAGTTGGGTATGTGTGTGTGGGTGGCGGTGTGTGTTTGTGAGTGGCGGTGTGTATGTATGTGGCGGTGTGTGTGTGGGTTGGTGGTGTGTGTGTGTGTGTGGCGGTCTGTATGTGTGTGTGTGTGTGTGTGTGTGTGTGTGTGTGTGTGTGTGTATGTGGGTTGGGGGCATCACAGTACCAGCACCACAGCAGCCGCCGGCCCCACGAACGCGTACAGGAGCCCCCCCTCCAGCGAGAGCCAGCAGCTTCACACACGAACGAGGGTGGGGAGAGGAGGGAAAAACGGAGAAAAAGAACAAGTGAGAGGAAAACGAGAGGTACTGTACAACAAGTCAGAGACAGCAGAGAAGCACTCCACTGGCTCAGAGGCTTGAGCTATTCTCCACCTCACATGTAGGTCAGTCTTGTGTGAATCAATGTAAACACATTATGGAGCTGTAATGCTCTAACTATGGTGCGTTAAAAACACATATTGAACAGCGCATCTATAATATATTGACGTTACAGGCAGGGCAGTGTGTATGAAGGCAGAGCATATATGAGCATATATGTGTGTATGAAGGCAGAGTGTATACTGTATGTGTGTATGAAGGCAGAGTGTATACTGTATGTGTGTATGAAGGCAGACTCACTAGTTGACGGTGCCATATCCCTTAGCCTTAGTGAAGCCCACTGAGATGGCCACCACGAGAGCCGGCAAACCTGCACCAGAAACACAACAATTACTTACTTACTTACACACACACACACACACACACACACACAGGCCCTCACCCCAGCCCAGGCAGAGGAAGTGTTTGCGTATGATGCGGTTCCTAAGGCGGCCCGTGACGGCCATGTAAGACTGCCACACACACACACACACACACACACACACACACACACACACACACACTCACCCCAGCCCAGGCAGAGGAAGCGTTTGCGGATGATGCGGTTCCTAAGGCGGCCCGTGACGGCCATGTAGGACTGCCACGCCTCCGTCAGAACCCAGCAGAAGGACGACAGGAAGAAGAAGTGAAGAAACGCAGCCACCAGAGGACACACCACCTGAGAGAGAGAGGGAGAGAGAGGGAGAGAGAGAGGGAGAGAGAGGGAGAGAGAGCAGGAAAGGTGAAGAGAAATGGGGGAAAAGAGAGGGAGGTATAGAGAGAAAGAGAGAGACAAAGAGAATGTCCATGGAAAGAGTACAGAGATAGAGTACAGACAAAAGGAGAGGTAGAAAGGGAAACAGAGAGAGAGAGAGAGGGAGAGGGAGAGAGATACAAAGGAAGAGAGAGACAGAGAGACAGAGAGAGATGGTAATGGAAGAGAGTACAAAAGAAGTATGAGAGAAAAAAGAGAACGACATGGTGGGAGAGAGAGAGGGGCAAGGAGAGAGATAGAAAGAGAGAGAATGAGAGAGAGAGAGGACGGGAGAGAAAGGACAAGAGAGAGAGAAAATAATAATGAAAAAATAGATGTGGATAAAGAGAACATATTGAGAAGTGTGTAGAGCAATGTTAAAACAGCAGCAATAAAGCGTCCATCTGTAGATTACTGTGGAGCCTGACCTTCGGCTCAGTGTTTACTTCTCCCTCCATCAACACCAGCACACACACACACACACACACACACACACACACACACACACACACACACACACACACACACACTCTCTCCATCAACACCAGCCCCCGCCTGTGCCCTAGTAATATTTCCATCATCAATCTTCTCTGTGAGATTATATTACTGAGTTCCTTCTCCCATATGTCTCTGACAGGACAGGAGTTCTCAGACTGGCCCTACATGTCCACACACACACACACACACACACACACACACACACACACACACACACACACACACACACACACACACATACACACAGGAGTTCTCAGGCTGGCCTTACATGTCCACACACACACACGCACACACATACACACACACACACACACACACACACACACACACACACACACACACACACACACACACACACACACACACACAGGAGCAACCCACAGCAACCCTAATGCAAGCTAAGGGCTCAGGTTATTAAAATCCCCCCCCCCCCCCCCCCATATTTGGTCCCTTGCTCTGGCCGGCAGCAGAGGTGGGGGGGTGATGGGTATTTTTCATTGAGGGACACGCTCCACAACAACGCGGACGTTATTAACCCACGTTCTGTCCCCAAAGCACCCCCCCCGAATACTGATAGTGTGCAGCCATATTCTGACACCCCTCAGCCTGAGAGTGTGTGTACTGGTGTGTGTGTGTGTGTGTGTGTGTGGCACTGTGCTCTGACGCTGCTGTACCTGAGAGTGTGTGTACTGGTGTGTGTGTGTGTGTGTGTGTGAGACTGTGCACTGACGCTGCTGTACCTGAGAGTGTGTGTGTACTTGTAGGTGTGTGTGTCGCACTGTGCACTGACGCTGCTGTACCTGACAGTGTGTGTACTCTTGGGTGTGTGTGTCGCACTGTGCTCTGACACTGCTGTACCTGAGAGTGTGTGTACTGGTGTGTGTGTGTGGCACTGTGCTCTGACGCTGCTGTACCTGAGAGTGTGTGCACTTGTGTGTGTGTGTGTGTGTGTTGCTCTGACGGTGCTGTACCTTGTTCCTGGTCTGTGTCTGTCCGATGAGTATTAGTGCGTTGGAGGAGATGATTGACAGGCAGAAATTGATGAGGATGACGGAACGCTCGGAGCGAATGTACCTGCGAAAACACACACAGACACACCATACCCTTAGGAACAAAACACACACCATACCCTTAGGAACAGAACACACACCATACCCTTAGGAACAGAACACACACCATACCCTTAGGAACAAAACACACACCATACACTTAGGAGGAAAACACACACCATACACTTAGGAACAGCACAGACATCTCATCAAACTACTAAAACAGTCACTGTCACATTATGTAAAAAAACACACACACACACACACACACACACACACACACACACACACACACACACACACACAGTGTGCACTGTATAGTCTGAAAGATTTACATTGGTCTTCAGTAATGTGTCATCTACCCATTAAACTGTGTATGCTGAACTGGTTCTGAGGGCTGCACTCTGGATGCTGAACTGGTTTTGAGAGAGCTGTATCTGGGTGCTGAACTGGTTTTGAGAGGTGTACTCTGGATGCTGAACTGGTTTTGAGAGAGCTGTATCTGGGTGCTGAACTGGTTTTGAGAGCCACACTCTCTGTGCTGAACTGGTTTTGAGAGCCACACTCTGTGTGCTGAACTGGTTTTGAGAGTTGCACTCTGGATGCTGAACTGGTTTTGAGAGCTGCATTCTGGGTGCTGAACTGGTTTTGAGGGAGCTGTAGTCTGGTTGGTGTACTGGTTTTTTGAGAGGTGCACTCTGGGTGCTGATCTGGTACTGGTTCTGAGAGGTGCACTCTGGATGCTGAGCTGGTCTAGTGTGGAAAGCCCTGGTGCTGCACATGAATGCAGCGTAATTCCCACTTCTATTTCTAGCATCCACAGCCCGCATTCGCTCAGGCTAATTTTAAAGTGTGAAATCGCTTATTAGTGTCTGTGTGTGTGAGAGAGAGAGAGTGTCTGTGTGTGAGATAGAGATAGAGTGTGTGTGCGTATGGGTGTGTGAGAAAGAGAGATAAAGTGTGTGTGTCTGAGAGATAGAGAGAGAGTGTGTGTGTGAGAGAGAATGTCTGTGTGTGAGAGAGAGTGTGTGTGTGTGTGTGAAAGAGATAGAGTGTGTGTGTGTGAATGGGTCACAGAGATGATGATCAGCAGCAGCAAAGTGTGTGTGTGTGTGTGTGTGTGTGAGAGAGAGAGAGAGAGAGAGAGAGAGAGAGAGGCAGAGAGAAAGAGAGAGAGTGTGTATGTGTGTGTGCATGTGTGTGTGAGAGAGACAGATAGAGAGATAGAGAGAGAGTGTGTATGTGTGAGAGATAGAGAGAGAGTGTGTGTGTGAGAGATAGAGCGTGTGTGTGTGCGAGTGGGTCTCACCTCCACACAGAGATGTAGATGATGAGGAGCAGTAGCAGAGTGTGTGTGTGTGTGTGTGTGTGTGTGTGTGTGTGTGAGAGAGAGAGAGAGAGAGGCAGAGAGAAAGAGAGAGAGTGTGTATGTGTGTGTGCATGTGTGTGTGAGAGAGACAGATAGAGGGATAGAGAGAGAGTGTGTATGTGTGAGAGATAGAGAGAGAGTGTGTGTGTGAGAGATAGAGTGTGTGTGTGTGCGAGTGGGTCTCACCTCCACACAGAGATGTAGATGATGAGGAGCAGTAGCAGAGTGAGTGTGTGTGTGTGTGTGTGTGTGTGTGTGTGTGTGTGTGTGTGTGTGTGTGTGTGCATGTGTGTGTGAGAGAGACAGATAGAGAGATAGAGAGAGAGAGTGTGTATGTGTGAGAGATAGAGAGAGTGTGTGTGTGAGAGATAGAGTGTGTGTGTGTGTGCGAGTGGGTCTCACCTCCACACAGAGATGTAGATGATGAGGAGCAGTAGCAGAGTGTGTGTGTGTGTGTGTGTGTGTGTGTGTGTGTGTGTGTGTGTGTGTGTGTGTGTGTCTCACCTCCACACAGAGACGTAGATGATGATCAGCAGTAGCAGAGTGAGAGAAGACACTCCACATCCCACAATCAGCGTCACCGATG
>CM059277.1:1410998-1415998 GCA_030347295.1 Setipinna tenuifilis
GAACACCACAGGAATAATTTGATGACAGTGGTGTGTGTGTGTGTGTGTCTTTTTTACACAAATCACAGCCCTCATTAACACACACACACACACATACACACACACATTCCAACACAACCTCTGTGCTGACTCTTTTCAGATGGGAGTAGGGAGGTGGCGAGGTGTTCCTCTGTGTCTTTAACACACACAGACACACACACACAGTAACAGACACACACACACACACAGGCCCTTACCCCAGCCCAGATATGATGCACACACACACACACACACACACACACACACACAGAAACACACACACACAGGGGGTTAGCGTAATTGGCTGGGTTTATAGGCCGTGTTCTCTTGCGGCTGCATGTGTGCGCTGGCCCAGAGTTAATTAAATGGCTCTGCTTAATCTGCACTGCAGTCCCCCCCAAACACACACACACACACACACACACACACACACACACACACACACACACATACACACACACCCAAACACCACCACCACTCGCAGGGAACACAGCCTTTACCCCCACTGCCCTGTAGAGACACACTGTCTGTCTGTCTGTCTCACACACACACACACACACACACACACACACACACACACACACACACACACACACACACACACACACACACACACCATCCTGCAAACACACACACCACCCTGCAAACACACACACCCTACCACAGGCTCAGGGCCAAACACAGGACATGAGCATAGCTAAGCTTATGACAACAAACCATTCCCTCTCACACACTCACACACTCTCACACATGCTCTCCTCTACAGAGACAGACAGACTGCAGTACTCCTGTAGTAAGAGACAGACAGCTATATTCCTCTAGACAGAGAGACAGACTGCATTCCTGTAGTGAGACAGACAGCTATATTCCACTAGACAGAGGCAGACTGCTGTACTCCTGTAGAGACAGACAGACTGTATTCCTCTAGAGAGACAGACAGATGGCTGTATCCCTGTAGAGAAAGAGACAGACAGACTGTATTCCTCTAAAGAGACATACAGACAAACTGCTGTATTCCTCTAAAGAGAGACAGACAGATGGCTGTATTCCTGCAGAGAGAGAGATGGCTGTGTTCCTGTAGAGAGACAGACAGATGGCTGTATTCCTGCAGAGAGACACAGACAGACTGCTGTACTCCTGTAGAGAGAGAGACGGCTGTACTGCTCTAGAGACAGACAGACTCTATTCCTCTAAAGAGACAGACAGACTGTATTCCTGTAGAGAGAGAGAGAGAGACAGACTGTACTGCTCTAGGGAGAGACTGCTGTATTCCTCTCCCTCTCTGCGTGCCCCAATGACCCAGTGCACTGCCACAGCAAGGTGCTAAGAGGGCAGCCATTATGAGCACACACACCCTGGAGGTGTGTTTGTGTTTGCAGGAGTGCGTGGTTAGCATTTAAGCAGCGTGCTCACTCACACTCTTATCATAATGCCCATAAACAACAACAACAACAACAACAATAATAATTCTCTGAGGTTCAGCAGTGACACGTAACAGGCTGCCCTACAGGATGACTACTAAACACCACTACACACACACACACACACACACACGCTCTCTCTTACACAATAAAGCAGTGAGATGCATAACAGGCCACTACAGGAAGACTACTGACCCCGACTACATGTGTGTCATTAAGGGATGGTTATTTACACACACACACACACACACACACACACACACACAATACACAATAAAGCTCTCAGGGTCAGCACTGAGGTGTGTAACAGACCACTACAGGATGACTACTCATTACAGGGGTGACTCCTATCACTGGTGCCTGAGGCCTGGTGGAGATCAGCTGGCTGTGTGTTTACTATTAACCACCTACAGGTCAGAATTCACACCATCCTCATGTGCACATAACACTGACGTGGAATATCACATTCAGAAATGACCAGTCCACGGGAATATCGGGCATGTCACAAAATGCAGAAACTGAGAAATTGCAATTTATAACTTTCATTTTCGAGACTATGCTTGTTTACTTACAGAATTACTTCTGAAAAGGTTGGGGTTTCAATGGAACTTCCGACGGGGAAAGTAACTAAAAAAATGTGGTTTTGTGACTATGCCTGTTTTTTTTCCGTGGACTCCTCAATCTGATCTGATATTGTTCCAGATGAGTGTTTACTCTCCACATGTAATAATGACACTAGTGTCACACCACTGCACACCACTGCTCAGACAGGTAAACACGGGAGCCTGAGAGGAGCCTGAGAGGAGCCTGAGAGGGGCGTGTGGAGCGGAAATCAACCCAGCGGGCCGGATATATGGGGGCAGGATATTCCCCTAGACCACCGCCTGTGCTGGAGGTCTGAGTGGAGAGACTAGACTAGAGCAGCGCCTGTGCTGGAGGTATAATCCTGAGACTACACTAGACCAGCGCCTGTGCTGGAGGTCTGAGTGGAGAGACTAGACTAGACCAGTGACAGTGCTGGATGTATAATCCTGAGACTACACTAGACCAGCGCCTGTGCTGAACATCTGATCCTGAGCGGAGACTACTAGCCTGGTAAACCAGCCCCTCGTACTTCACTTTGTTTGGTACAGAGGGTCTGGCTGTACTGTATTGAGAAACGTTTTTCTTCCTGGAGGTGTGGACTCTGCTGAAATTTCAAAAGATTGCATCTGCCTTTACCCAAACATTAACATAAAGGAAGTTACAAAGCTAAATAACAGAACAATAAATAACAGACTAACTACTAACACTCACAAACACTCATGAACACTCGCTCTGTACCTGCGCCAGACCCAACGAAGTGAAGTACGAGGGGCTGGTTTACCAGGCTAGGAGACTACACTAGTGCCTGTGCTGCAGGTCTGATCCTGATCCTGAGACTAGACTACAGCAGTGCTGTGCTGCAGGTCTGATCCTGATCCTGAGACTAGACTACAGCAGTGCTGTGCTGCATGTCTGATCCTGAGACTAGACTAGACTACAGCAGTGCTGTGCTGCAGGTCTGATCCTAATCCTGAGTGGAGACTAGACTACAGCAGTGCCTATGCTGCAGGTCTGATCCTGATCCTGAGACTAGACTACAGCAGTGCTGTGCTGCAGGTCTGATCCTGATCCTGAGACTAGACTACAGCAGTGCTGTGCTGCATGTCTGATCCTAATCCTGAGTGGAGACTAGACTACAGCAGTGCCTATGCTGATTGATCCTGATCCTGATCCTGAGACTAGACTACAGCAGTGCCTATGCTGATTGATCCTGATCCTAAGACTAGACTAGACTACAGCAGTGCCTATGCTGATTGATCCTGATCCTGAGACTAGACTACAGCAGTGCTGTGCTGCAGGTCTGATCCTGATCCTGAGACTAGACTACAGCAGTGCTGTGCTGCAGGTCTGATCCTGATCCTGAGACTAGACTACAGCAGTGCTGTGCTGATTGATCCTGATCCTGAGTGGAGACTAGACTACAGCAGTGCCTATGCTGATTGATCCTGATCCTGAGACTAGACTAGACTACAGCAGTGCCTGTGATGGATGATCCTGAGTGGAGACGACAGCATGGGGGCACTCTGCCCTCATGCCAAGCAGGATGTGGACACACACAGGTTGACACACACGTGCCCTTCAAGACACACACACACACACACATCCATCCACACACACGCACACACACATTAACACACACGTACACATACACACAGAGGTTGTGGAGGCCATGTGTCCTTCAAGCCACCATTAGTCATTACAGGAAACACCACAGTGACCTTGGGAAGCACTTCCTGTGTGACTAAGCCTGAGCATCCCTGGTTAGGTCATCAATAGGACATGCTAACCGCCAGAGCCTAGCTTAGCTGTACCTCATAATTAAGCCAATGTGTCCCTCCACACACACATACGCACACACACACACACACACACACACACACACACACACACACACACGCGCGTGCGGACACACACACAATTGAACCTGCACCCTTAACTACAGATGCTGGTGGAACTCCGAAGTATGCTACAACCCTACAGTACTCATTCTGGTGGAACTATACAGTGGCTACAATCCTACAGTACTCATTCTGGTTTAACTACAGTATGCTAGTATGCCCCAATCCTACAGTACTCATTCTGGTTTAACTACAGTATGCTAGTATGCCCCAATCCTACAGTACTCATTCTGGTTTAACTACAGTATGCTAGTATGCCCCAATCCTACAGTACTCATTCTGGTTTAACTACAGTATGCTAGTATGCCCCAATCCTACAGTACTCATTCTGGTTTAACTACAGTATGCTAGTATGCTACAACCCTGCAGTACACATACTGGTGGAACTCTACAGATTCTGTTGGAACTCCAAAGTGTGTCGGAACCCTAAAGTACAGATTCTAGTGGGTTTCCCAGGTGTAAACTGGCACCTCTTACTGCAGGTTCTGGTAACCAGAGACTCTGTAGTGTCTTCCCCATCCTCCCACCTCTTTCTCCTCCTACGTCTTTCTCTCTTTCCTCCTCTCTCCATCTCCCCTCCCTTTCTCTCTCTCTCTCTGATTCTCCATCTCCCCTCCCTTTCTCTCTCTCTCTCTGATTCTCCATCTCCCCTCCCTTTCTCTCTCTCTTTCTCTCTTTGATTCTCCATCTTCCTTCCTACTCACCCCCCTCTCCATTTCTCTCTCACTTTCCCGCTCTCTCCATTTCTCTCACTTTCCCTCTCTCTCCATTTCTGTGTGTGAGGTGTCCTGCAGGTGTGGTAGATGTGGTGTTGTACACAGGGAGGGTGTGTGTGTGTGTATTTGTGTGTGTGTGTGGGGAGGGTGGGGGGTGGTTAGTGCATGAGTGTGAAAGTGGGGACAACAAGAGGAAGGTGAGAAGGAGGAGGGGGGACATGGGGGAGGACAAAAAAGACAATCCTGCAGTTGTGTTTGTATGTGTATGCATATGAGTGTGTGTGTGTGTGTGTGTGAGAGAGAGTGTGTGTGTGAGAGTATGCATGTGTATCTGCATGTATGTGTGTGTATGACAGTGTGTG
>CM059277.1:1418498-1420998 GCA_030347295.1 Setipinna tenuifilis
GGGTGCTCTGAACTCCTGACTGTGATCCTGCAGTGGTCGCGGGAGCTAAAATGGGGGGCTATCCCCCTTTCCTGGGGGGCTCAGGCTGCACTCAACCCCAACCCAGATCCCCGTTTCCGTGGTGCTGAGCTCTGAGGCCTGTATGTGGGCCAGCAGCACAGAGGCTCCAGTGGGCTCCTGTAGCTTTAAGACGGGCCTCCGCTGGCCACCCTGAGTAGAGTGTGTGTGTGTGTGTGTTAGTCCTGGTTCTGATGGGGCTGTGTGTGTGAGTAGAGTGTGTGTATGTGTGAGTAGAGTGTGTGTATGTGTGAGTCCTGGTTCTGATGGGTCTGTGTGTGTGTGAGTGTGAGTAGAGTGTGTGTATGTGTTAGTCCTGGTTCTGATGGGGCTGTGTGTGTGAGTAGAGTGTGTGTATGTGTGAGTAGAGTGTGTGTATGTGTGAGTAGAGTGTGTGTATGTGTTAGTCCTGGTTCTGATGGGTCTGTGTGTGTGTGTGTGAGTAGAGTGTGTGTATGTGTGTGTGTCCTGGTTCTGATGGGGCTGTGTGTGAGTAGACTGTGTGTGTGTGTGTGTGTTAGTCCTGGTTCTGATGGGGCTGTGCGTGTGAGTAGAGTGTGTGTATGTGTTAGTCCTGGTGCTGATGGGGCTGTGCGTGTGAGTAGAGTGTGTGTATGTGTTAGTCCTGGTGCTGATGCAACTGTGTGTGTGAGTAGAGTGTGTGTATGTGTGAGTGCTGGTTCTGATGGGGCTGTGTGTGTGTGTGTGAGTAGAGTGTGTGTGTGTGAGTAGAGTGTGTGTATGTGGGCCAGCAGCACAAAGGCTGCGTTGGGCTCCTGTCGCTTTAAGACGGGCCTCTGCTGGCCGGCCTGTTTCCAGGGCAACTAGTGCACAAACTGCTTCTGAGGCACTTTCCAGTCTAATAATAACTAATCGCATTGAATGAAAACGCTACACAAAGCCAAGGTCTCCTGCACCCCCCTCCTGAATCAAAGTGCACCGGATCTGACCCCCTAAACTCCAATGTGCTAAACAATGTTGTGATTATAGTTCTTTTAAGACTGGGATGTCCAGAGAATTGGGGCAGAGGAGGAGAGAGAGAGAGGGAGAGAGAGGGAGAGAGATGGAGAGAGAGAGAGAGAGAGAGAGGGAGAATGGCTGCTTCTGCTACAGCCATGTGTATGGCTTTCTGCCTGGTGTTACACAAGATGGAAATAGAGCAACGTTATTCACCTGAACAAGCAGAAGCACTGAAAATTAATTCACAAACATTTATTCCCAAATAAGCAGACCTGCTACACACTGCAGCCAACCACATCATCTATTCTTATTTAGAAAATATGCAACTGGGAGCCTGAAACTCCACTGCACTGTTCTTTTTATTTTTTAAAATAAACACAATTCAGTCCATCTCCAACAGCCCCGTTCCCCACCTAATATATGCTAAGCGATGCATATGACGAGCGCCAACGTCTATCATCCAGCCTGTGTATAGCCTACACGTTGGCAGAAATTAGCACCCCCTGTTCGATATTTATTAGAGAAATGAAATAAAAGACCCGGCCATTTCCCTCTCGTGTATTCGAATCAAAGATGCCCGTTTCTGTTTTTTTTTTTTCCTCAATCACATCGCGGGCTTCCCAGTGTGGCATTGGTATGTCGGGAGAGGGAGGGAGCGTGCCTGGGGAAGGATCTGTTGATACGGAATGACAATGACGCCTATGTTGCAAAACCGCTAGCTTGCCTCACACACACACTCGCAAACACATCCTCTCCTCTCCGAGACATCCACACACACACACAAAATACAAAGAAAGTGACACACTTACCATGTCGGGATTAAGCCGTGCTAAAATGGCGAAGGTGGACAGTCTGTCACACACGCATTTGGTACGGAAGGAGTTGACAGGCACGGCTCTGCAGCTTCGGGTGGACCAGGAGCCGAGCAGAGAGGAGCTGAGGACGAGACAAAGATGCCGTGAACGGAAACCGGGGAAAAGCGCAGTAAAATCCCCGGTGTTAAATCGGCTATTTTCCTTAATCCGTTTTACACTCTCCGCTGCATACGGGCAGAAACACGAGAAATCAGGCACAGGCACACACACACACATACACACACACACGCACACAAAATGGGGATGTTCGGACGAGCTGATGCGGAGTGCACCTCAGGCTTCGGCTCGGCCAGGTTACTACAGTACCACCGAATACAGAATACAGCAAAATGCACCAAAACCGAGAACGACTTAATAATAATAATAATAATAATAATAATAATAATAATAATAATTTGCATTTCATACAGCCAATTAGAATATAATTATTAGCGTTAGTATTAATTAATATTCATAAAAACAAAGGATACATTATCATGACAAACATGTTGCAAAACATTTAATAATTTAAAAATTATATATTTTCAGCAGCAGCAGACCTGGGCTGTAACTGTGTCACCTACAGCAGTCTGACTGAACAGGATGTGTAGTGTTTGCACCCACTGGAG
>CM059277.1:1445998-1458498 GCA_030347295.1 Setipinna tenuifilis
TCCATGGACGAGAAAAAAGAAAAAAGAAACGCTTATCGGGCCTCTCTGTTCTTTTTTTTCTTTTCTGGCGTTCGTTCTTCTCGTCAAGATTTTTCCCTTTTCCTCCGCGCGGCCCATCTGGTCTCCCTGCATCACTCCACTTAAAGCGCTACGAGAACTTCTCTTCACTTAACTCTTATTTCTTCTGAAGCCAATTTCAGCGGCCCTTTCATTTCCATTACCAACCAGCTACGAGTCCATTTGTCAAACGTTGGCACCCCAGATACACACACACACCTACTCGTACCCCAGATACACACACACACCTACTGGCACCCCAGATACACACACACGCCTACTGGGCCTGTCAGAACCACGCGCACCCCTCTTTTCCTCTCTCCTCTGAGAGACGTTATTGATGTGGACTGTTTAGGCCTACCTGTTCTCTCTCCTGTGAGTGTGTTTGATGTGGATTGGCTAACCGTACCTGTGCTCTCTCCTCTGAATGCAGTTATTGATGTGGATTGGCTAACCGTACCTGTTCTCTCTTCTGAGTGTGTTTGACGCGTGACTGCTTACTCGTACCTGTGCTCTCTCCTCTGAGTGTGTGTGATGTAGACTGCTTAATCGTACCTGTTCTTTCCTGTGAGTGTGTTTGACACATAATTGGCTACCTGTGTAGCTTTACTCTCTACTGTGAGTGTAGTCACTAATGCATAAGGGGTGACTTGTACCTGTACTCTCTGCTCTGAGTGTAGGCTATGATATCTGATTGGCTACCTGTACCTGTAGTCTAATATCTGATCATAGTCGTTGATGCGGGAGGGGTTACCTATACCTGCTTTCTCTTCTGTACCTACACTCTCTAATCTGAGTGTGGTTGTCAATGTGTAATGGGTTACCTGTCCCTGTACCCTCTGCTCTAAGTGAGTGAGGGGTTACCTGTAGCTGTACTCTCCGCTGTGGGTGTGGCTGTAGGTGAGTGGGGAGTGACTGTACCTGTGCTCTCTGCTATGAGTGATTGTAGGTAAGTAAGACAGTTACCTGGGCAGACGGCGATGTTGCAGAACTTCTTCTGCTTCTCGGGCCCGGTGCAGGGCTCCCCGCCGAACTGTGGCGGCTTGCAGGTGCGCGTGCGCTCGCGTTCCCCTCGGCCACACGTGGACGAGCACAGACTCCACGGAGACCACTCGTCCCACACGCCGTTCACTGCAATCAGAGCAGCTAGGATATGATTTATAGAGAGAAGGGACTGGGCAGCCACCCAACACACACTCGCACACACACACACACGTGCAAACACGCACACGCACATACACATACCACATACACATGCACACAAACATGGAAAACCCGCACGCAAAGACTCTCCATTTACCATTCTTTTTACAAATCACAACACCCACATCTATGGAACTGGACAGACATCTACACACACACAGACACACACACACACATACACACATACACACACACTCACACACATATGGGCACGCCCATACCTACATGCAGGTTACGTCCTACAGTATGAGTGCTGTACACAGCGGTGTGTGTGGTAACACATCTGTGTGAGTGTGTATGTGATGAGGATGTTGAGCCTCGATCCGTGGATCCAGGCACCGGTCCCCCCCCCCACATTCTGAGTGTGGGGGGGTGGAGAGTGGGGGGGGGGGGTAAAAAAAAGCCCCTTCATGGTTCCCTGGAGAGGACAGGTGGGTCTCAGGTGAGCTGCAGTGAGAGAGGTGAGGTGAACGGCCCCTCTGAGCATGCTCAAAAGGCCACTCCGGAGGCCTTCCCAGCATGCCTTGGGAGAGCTGGGTCCGGGGGGGGGGGTGATGCTCCTGTGGTGGTGCTGGGGGGTGCACTCTTAATCACGCTGTGACTGGTCCCCATTGGGTGAAAGTCTCCTTCCCTGGGGCCAGTGCTCCCCACAAGGGCTGGGGTGGGGTGGGAGCCCCCAGTGGAGAGCACCCAGGACGGGGATCAGGTGTGGGGGTGTTGGCAAGGTGAGGTTGCAATGGTAGGGGTTGATTTTGGTGGGCAAAAGTGGGCACTGGACATGATGGGGTGTTTGCGATGGGGGTCTGGCTTTGGGGGCAGGGGTGACAGGTGGCATTGCTTGAAAGGGGGTGTTGGGAGGGGCGTGACTAAAGGGCATGGTAGGGGACAAGGCCATGGTGGGGGGGTGGGGGGCTACACAGGTATAAAGCTGTGGACGCTGGAGGTGTGGGGGCATGGCCATGGTGGGGGGGTGGTGGTGAGGTTACACAGGTAGAAAGCTGCAGGTTATAGAGGGGTGGTTGGAGGGGTCACACAGCTGGAAAGCTGGAGGGGCTGGAGGTGAGGGTGTGTGTGGGGGGGGAGTGGTGGGAGTTGTAGGTGGGGGGGTGAGGTTACACAGGTAGAAAGCTGGGGGTCTGGAGGCAGGCCGGGCATGGCCATGGTGAGGGAGTGGTGGGGGTGGTAGGTGGCGGGGTCACACAGGTAGAAAGCTTTGGGGCTGGAGGTGGGGTGTTGGTGGTGAGGGGGGTGGGGTCACAGAGGTAGAAAGCTGGGGGTCTGGAGGTGAGAGGGTGTGGTAGGGGCAGTGGTGAGGGGGTGGGGGGGGTCACAGAGGTAGAAAGCTGGGGGTCTGGAGGTGAGGGCCATCGGGGAGTGATGGTGAAGGGGGTGGGGGGGTCAGAGGTATAAAGCTGGGGGTCTGGAGATGGTGGGGGGGTCAGAGAGGGGGTCTGTAAAGCTGGGGGTCTGGAGGCGGGCCGGCTTACCTGGACACACGGCGGAGTTGTTGCAGGGCCTCTGTTCGCGCAGCGGGCCGCTGCACTGCGTGCTGTAGGAGGAGGAGACGCAGAACCGCGTGCGCGACTGCCACCCCTCGCCACACGTGCTCGAGCACACCGACCACGCCGACCACTCCTCGCCCGACGCCGACTCCGCTGGACACCGCACGGGCCCGCACGGGACGGCACGGGACAGGATGCACGGAGGAGGAGGGAGGGAGGAGCAGAGCCAGAGAGGAGGAGAGGAGGAGAAGAGGAGAGGAGGAGAGGAGGAAAGGAGAAGAGGAGAGGAGAAGGGCCCAAACTAATTAACATGCAGGAGGAGCCATCTACGCTAAAAAGAAGAAGAAGAAGGGGGGAGAGAAAGAAGGGGGGGGGGGGGGGGCTGGGTAGAGGGGGGGGGGGGTGGTTGTGGGCTCTGCTGGGGGGTCTGGGGGAGTGGGAGGGGCTGATGGCATATCTTGAGCATTCTCTTCACACTGAAGTGAATGCATTGGACGCTAGATATGTCAATCAGCAATCGGTTCGTCTGATTGGGCCGTGGCTGGTGAGGGGGGAGGCCCTAGTTGACTAGGGTCAGCCAGATTGGGGTTGGCATTGGCTAGTCCTAACTGTCCAGTTCCAGCAAAGAAACACCGGACTGTCAGGACTTTGGGCCTGCATTGCAGCTTTAACATGGGGGGACTGGGGGCTGGGGTGGGGGGCTTCAAGATGGGGTACGGGGGGGTGGTCGAGAAAAAAGTGACCAATGGGGAGCAAAAAACATTCCTCTCTCTGCAAAAAACATACTGGTCACAAGACTACTGTGTGTGTGTGTGTGTTTTTTTTTTTTTTTTTTTTTAAATTGGAACAGCCATTTTGAGCAGCTAAGCAGGTCAGATCGTTTGGGCTGCATTTGCGTTTGAGTTTGGTTGTCATAGGAACCATGATGGCCATGAGGGATGGAAACACAAGGTCACCTAGAGAAGCATGGGGCATCCAACACCGTAACCATCCACGTCGTCACACACACACATGGCTACGGCAGTCCACTACTTTACTGTACTACACACACTCACTCCAGTCTACATCAGCACAAGCTCTTTGGCACCCTGTGCTCCCCACATGGGGGGTCAGTAGTGGGGTGTAATGGTGTCCGTATAGTGTGTGTGTTTAGTCTCTCACGAGATAGCTACTTTGGTCTGCTGGGGACTCTAGTGCGTCAGGTGTGTGTGTGTGTGTGTGTGTGATATAGGCAGATATGTAGAGCATTATGGAGGTGTGAGTCAGTTTGACTGAGATGAAACCTTCCCCTACTTAAGACCAGAGTTGGGTTAGATGTGGGTTGGTCAGTGTGTGCTTATCGTGTCCTGTGGTGTGGGGTGCTGGTCTGCCGGCCAGGAGAGGGCCACCCAGACAGAGACAGAAAGAGGAGAGGAGAGGAAAGGAGAAGAGACGAGAGGAGAGGAGACGAGACGAGAGAAGGAGAGGAGAGGGAGAGAGGAGAGGAGACGAGACGAGAGTATAGGAGAAGAGGAGAAGGGGAGAATAGAGGAGAGGAGGAGAGGACAGGACAGGAGGAGCCTAGCGGAGTGTGTGTGTGTGTGTGAGTGACAGATGTGTGTGTGTTTGGGCGGGTGCGGCCCGGTGCCTTACCTGTGTGGGGGGACTGTCCGGCGCGGGTCTTGTCGGACTCGTCGCGCTTGCGGGTGTCCATGGAGCGCAGCGACAGGCTGCGAGAGCTGGGGGGGCCCCTGCCTGCGGGGGGGTGCGGCAAGGCCACAGACATTAGCACAGCAACACGAGGGGGGAGGTGTGTGGGGAGGAGGTGTGTGTGGGGAGGAGGTGTGTGTGGGGGGGTGGGGGGAGGGGACGCAGGCTACATGCCATTCAACCGGGCCGCTGCCACTGCTCCAGAGCGAACAGAACGGAACAGAACAGCGCCACCCGCAGGTGTGTAAGCGCCATGCCCAACCATGCTCGACTGGCGGGGGAAGGGGGGGTGACTCGTGACAGGAGTGGGGGAGGGGGGAGAACTGAATCTCTCCATGGCAACACCACCACATCACCCAGGGTGACATGCAGAGTGCGATGGATCTGATTCAATTTCCCCAAATGTAAGTGCACCCCAGAGTGCACCCGTTCGCGTGTGTATGGCACTAGGGCTCATCTTACAGGTGTGTACACCACTGGCCACATGACTGCACAGGTGAGGCCTGCCCCCACTGGCCCACAGCGGGATGGCCCCACAGGTGAGGCCTGTCCCACAGGTGAGGGCTGCCCCACTAGCACCACTGACCTAGAGCATAGTGGCATCCCAAAGGTGCATAAGCCCTGGTGCACTAGGAGCAGAATACACAGCCATGAATGCTTCTTTATTTGCTGTGTCCTGGTGGTGGGCTGGCATTTAGTGGCTGGACATTTCTCAAGCAAGAGCAATGGGCATGCATGACTGTGCGTGCGTTTGTCTGGGTGCGCTTGTGTGTGCGTGTGTGTGGGTGCGCTTGTGTGTGTATGCATTTCTGTTGTAGCATTGTGCTTGCCTTGTGCATTTGTACAGTACATGATGGATTTTAATTGTCTGTGTGTGTGTGTGTGTTTGTGTGCGTGTGTGTGATTTTATTATTGTGTGCATCTTCCTACCCCTCATTCTCCATGGGTGTGTTTCTTGTGTGTGTGTGTGTGTGTGTGTGTGTGTGTGTGTGTGTGTAAGTGCGAGGCCCTGATGCAAACTGGAGGTATCAGACGACAGGACAGCGATGGCGCAGACAGTCCCATGCAGAGACAGAGAAAGATGGCAACGCAAGGACACACACACTGAGGACACACACACTGAGGACACACACACTGAGGACACACACACTGAGATGAGGATGAATGCAACATGGCTCCCATCTACACACTCCCCTGCATGTCCTTGCCACATTCACAATGAGGTGCACGGCTGGACAGCCACTGCCAGTGTGTGTGTGTGTGTGCGTGTGGGTGTGTGTGTGTGTCTGTGTGTGTGCAGTGGTTGGTAAAGTAGTCTCCATCAGCCTCATACACAGAAGTGCTGCATGTGTCAGTGCTGTGTGTGTGTGTGCATTGCAAATGTCTGCTCTTGTTTGTGTGAATGTTGTGTTTGGAAAAAAAATGTTAATAGGTGTGTTTGAGTGTGTGAGCACATGTAATACAGTTGTGTGTATGCATATTCATGCAAGGAAGTGTGTGTCTGTATGTGTGAACATGCATAAATGTTTGAATATGGGTAGAGTGGACAAACTGGGTGTAAGAAAGGTCTTACCTATGCAGGGCTGTGTGTGTGTGTGTTAGGGTGTGGGTGTGGGTGTGTGGGTGTGTGTGTGTGTGTGTGTGTGTAAGAGAGGTCTCACCCGTGCAGGGCTGTGTGTGTGTGTGTGTGTGTGTGTGTGTGTGTGTGTGTGTGTGTGTGTGTGTGTGAGGTCTCACCTGTGCAGGGTTGTGCGTTGCATGGTCGTCCCTCCTCCAGAACGCCGTCGCAGAAGAAGGCCTCGTCAGGGGGGGAGAGACAGGAGCGCACACGCGTCTGCACGCCCCCCCCACACTCACTGCTGCAGCCCCCCCACTGGCCCCACACACTCCAGCCGCCCACTGCAACACACACACACACACACACACACACACACACACACACACACACGTGCGCACAGACACACGCACACACATACACACACACAGACACACACACACAGCTTATTAGACCAACAACATTGCCACCTGTGCCAAGTGTCTTTACACATTCCACAGTCCGCATCTCTGCCTGACATAAAAGCCATAACTCGGCCCGCTTGGTGGGCCCCCGCCTGGCACATAAACACACAAACACACACATACACACACATACACACACACACACACACACACACACACACACACACACAGGAACTACCCTCAGTGGATGTAGGGTACATGTCTGGCCCCATAAACACAAAAACACACACACACACACACACACACACACACACACACACACAGTAACAGCCAGCATGGGTTGGATGTGGGGGCAGTGTGCCTCAGCCCATAAACACACACACAGGAACTACCCTCAGTGGATGTAGGGTACATGACTGGCGCCATAAACACACACACACACACACACACACACACACACACACACAGGAACTGCCCTCAGTGGATGTAGGGTACATGACTGGCCCCATAAACACACACACACACCGTACACACACACACACACACACACACCACACACACACACACACACACACACACACACACACACACACACACACACACACACACAGGAACTACCCTCAGTGGATGTAGGGTACATGTCTGGCCCCATAAACACAAAAACACACACACACACACACACACACACACACACACACAGTAACAGCCAGCATGGGTTGGATGTGGGGGCAGTGTGCCTCAGCCCATAAACACACACACAGGAACTACCCTCAGTGGATGTAGGGTACATGACTGGCGCCATAAACACACACACACACACACACACACACACACACACACACAGGAACTGCCCTCAGTGGATGTAGGGTACATGACTGGCCCCATAAACACACACACACACCGTACACACACACACACACACACACACCACACACACACACACACACACACACACACACACACACACACACACACACACACACACACACACACACACACACACAGGAACTACCCTCAGCGGATGTAGGGTACATGACTGGCCCCATAAACACACACACACCATACACACACCGTACACACACACACACACACACACAGTAACAACTGGTACTGCTTGGATATGGGGGGAGTGTCTCAGCCCATAAACACAGCAGCAGGGCGAGTCTCTGCTCCTCCATGAATCTTTAATGGGCAAGTCCCCCCCACCACAGCACCAACCAACCCCCCCCCAACAATGCCCCCCCCCGGCCCCCCCGGCCCCCCCGGCCCCCCGGCCCAGACAAATATGTATTAATCTGCATGAATAGAACATGACGCTGGCAGGACTCCAGACAATGGAATTTTTAATTACTCCAAAATCAATCGCACACGCAGGAGGGAGGGAGAGGAGGAGGGAGGGAGAGGAGGAGAGAGGGAGGGAGAGGAGGAGAGAGGGAGAGGAGGAGAGAGGGAGGGAGGGAGGGAGAGGAGGAGGGATGGAGAGGGAGAGAGGGAGATATACAAAGACAGAGAAGGAGAGAGGGGTATAAAGAGAGGCAGAGGGGAGAGGGGGATAGAGATACACAAAGACAGAGGAAGGGAGAGGGGGATAGAGAGAGGCAGAGGAAGGGAGAGGAGGAGGAGGAGGAGAGAGAGATGGAGATATACAAAGACAGAGGAAGAGAGAGGGGGATAGAGAGAGGGAGAAAGACAAGAGAAAGGGTGGTGGAGGAAGGTGAGGGAAAGAGGGATACAGAGAGATAAAGAAAGGAGGGATAGGGAGGCAGGAAGAGAGAGAGAGATAGAGAGAGAGTAAGAAAGAGAGATAGAGAGGGAGAGAGTGAGAAAGGGAGAGAGAGAGGGACAGAAATATTGAGAGAGGGAGAAAGGGAGATAGAGAGGAAGAGAGAGGGAGGGACAGAAAGAGAGAGAGAGAGACAGAGAGAGAGAGACTGAGAAAGGGAGATAGAGAGGAAGAGAGAGGAAAAGACAGAAAGAGAAAGAGAAAGGAAGAGAGAGAGAGGGAGAAGTGTGGCGAGATGGGGAGCAAAGGACAGTCAGAGGGAGAGTGTAATAAAGTTTTATGGCATGACAGGGGGGGTTGAGCCCGTGGGGACTGCTCAGGGAGGGGGGGGACTGCTCATGGGGGGGCAGCACTGGGGGGGGGGGCACTGCAGATGCTCAGAGAGGCCGCGGAGCTGAACAGCAGCCAGATGTTTGCCAGCTGCCCACATCACCATCACCCCGCCCTAGCAACTCACAGCGTGTGTGTGTGTGTGTGAGAGAGAGACAGACAAAGAGACATAAAGGGAGAGAGATAGATAGACATAAAAAACAGAGAGACAGACGTGTGTGTGTGTGTGAGTGTGTGTATGTGTGTGTGTGTGTGTGTGTGTGTGTCTCTGTGTGTGTGTGCATCACTAGAGAGCATCACCTGAGTACAGCATCACTACTGAGCATCACCTGAATACAGCATCTCCAGTCAGCATTAGCTAACTACAGCATCACCAGTGAGCGTTAGCTAAGGGCTATTATTTACAGAACAAGTCCATTTAAGCCTCCTGGATCAAGAGGGTCCATCAGACGCACCACCCACCACCCACCTGCCCACTGTGATGAAGCGCAGGGCGGAGAGAGCCTCTCCTGTTATCGATCCAGTCTCACACACACACACACACACACACACACACACACACACACACACACACACACCATTCAGCCTCTCACATCAACTCAAGCAGGCAGTGTGTGTGTGTGTGTCATTGTGTGTTTCAGTGTGTGTGTCAGTGTGTGTGTGTGTGTGTGTGTGTGTGTGTGTGTGTACTGGGCAAACTTCACAGTCTCCATTCTGCTGGCCAGATAGCCATCTCTCCCCAGGAGTGTGTTGTGACGGGGGCGATCAATAGCTGCTTCTCTCCTCTCACACTGACCGATTTAGACCACGCTGTTTACGCAAGACTTCTGGACCCTGGCCGGACTTCTGGACCCTGGCCGGACTGCCCCGCCTCGGACGGCCCCGCCGTTCATTGGCACAGATTTCACAACATCTACAAAACCTACTGTATGCTTCACTAATGTCAGGTTTTAAACCTGGATCTTCAACATGGACAAAACCTACGCTATGCTACCCATCAGCCATGTCAGATTTTACATCCGACTCTCCAACCTCAACAAAACCTACTGTATGCATCACTAATGTCAGATTTTACACCCGGATCTCCAACATGGACAAAACCTATGCTACTCATCCCCCATGTCTGGCAGCTGGTATACAGGTCAGGTTTTCCACTCATGTCTGTCTGCTGCAGCCCGTCCACCAAACAATTGCAAAGAGCCGCGAAGAAGAGAAAATGATCCAATTTGACATATTTGCCTTTTATTCAGCGACCCCGCCAGCCAATCACCACACCCGACAGCCTTTGTCTGACAACCACACCCATGACTGACATGTCCATTACCCAATCACGGCTCATTTCCACAGTCTTGTTGTCCAATCACATTTAGGCATGCGTCTCAGGGGCCCACCTCGCGGCGGTGACAGTGACTGGGGCAGACAAAAGTGAGGGAAATTGCAGTGGAATAACCTTGAGCTCCTCGCCTCAACGACTCTCAGGCTTATTTAGAACAAATGGGACTCATGAATAGCAGAAAGGATGAGAGGAGGAGGAGAAGAAAGAGGGGGTGATAGACGGAGAGAGAGAGAAAGAGAGAGAGAGCAGGGGGGAGATAAAGACACAAAGAGAGGGAGAAAGAGAGGGACAGAGAATTAAAGAGAGCAAATAGGAAATAGAAAGACAGAGAGACAAAGAAACAGGGAGAGAGGGAAAGAGAGAGAGGCAGAAAGAGAAAGAGGGAGAGACAGAGAGAGAAAGGGACAGGGAGAGAGGGAAAGAGAGAGAGACAGAGAAAGAGGGAGAGTAAGACAGAGAGTAAGACAGAGAGATAGAGTGGAAAAGAGAGAGGCAGAGCGAGTGACAAAGAGAGAGATGAGAGAGAGAGGCAGAGAGAGAGAGTGACAGAGAGAGGCAGACAGACAGTGACAGAGTGGCAGACAGAGAGAGAGAGGTGGAGAGAGAGAGAGGGAGAGAGAGAGACAGAGAGACAGAGAGAGAGGAGAGAGGAAAGAGAGATAGTGACAGAGAGAAAGGGGGGAGGAGAGAGAGATAGTGACAGAGAGAGAGAGAGGAGAGCGAATGAGCGTGTCTATAAAAAGGAGTCACATGGGGCGGAGGAAGGCGGGAACTCCATTTGGCTGATAAGATTCTCTCGCTGAGGAGCGGGGAGGCGATATGAAGACTCCTCTGTTCGTTTCTGACAAGCGACGAGAGGAGAAGTGGGCAGAGTAATATAATATAATATAATCATATAGTGTTTTCTCTCCTCCTCCCCCAAGGACATTTCATTATGCGCTCCGTAATTCCCCCGTCCGCTCGCTTTGTTAAGTGCTTACACCTGGATATTCCAGCTGCCTCTACCCAACTTACTTCGCCAGCAACCTTTATCAGTCTTATCATCATCCTCTGCTTGTCTACAACATCCCGTCCATTATTTATTTCTCTCTCCTCCCCTCTCTCCCCCTCTCTCTCCCTCTCTCTCTCTCTCTCTCTCTCTTTTGTGTGTCTCTCTCTCCTTAGCTCTGGCTGTTTCTGCTAATGTCAAGCAGTAGAGAGGGCAGAAATGGCTAACGCTGTAGCTGGAGGGTCCCCCTTACTCACATGTTATAATACGCCCTTATTCACATGTTATAACATGTTTATAGGCACTAAACAACACATCCAAACAGACCCTACTTCAGTAGTGCCCAGAGGTCACAAGATATGCAATTACTACTGCCCAGAGGTCACAAGACTTCAGTTCTGTTTCCAGTATCCAGAGCCAGAGTATCTGACGCCTATTTATGAGTGTGTCATTACCTACATACGACATAAGCATCCTGCACATCCCACTGAGCCACTCCTCCAGTTGTACATCCTGCCTCTTCTACACATCTGCATTTGGGCTTCAGTGCCTACAAACATGCTGTAATCTCATCTCCTGTTAGACATTTGTGTGTGCTGTGTATTTGTGTGTGTGTGTGTGTGTGATATGTATATGTGTGTAATGCAGGGTGTATTTGGGCAGTGTGTGTGTGGGTGTGATATGTATGTGTGTGATGCAGGGTGTATTTGTGCAGTGTATCTGTGTGTGTATATATGTGTGTGTGTGTTTCTGTGTGTGTGTGTGTGTGTGTGTGTGTGTGTGTGTGTGTGTGTGTGTGTGTGTGTGTATGAGTGCACTGCTGTGAGCACCAGTGCAGCCTGACACCCTCACCATCCTCTGCAGGAGTGAACTTGTTGAAAGTCACCTCTGTCCCAGTGTGTGTGCGTGTGTATGTGAGAGTGTGTGTGTGTGTGTGTGTTAGGGGAATGAGAGTGGCTCTCTGGTTACAGATAGTGTGTCCCAGGGCACTGAGGCCATCGAAGCCCAGCCAATCAGTGTGTGTGTGTGTGTGTGTGTGTCTGTGTCGAGGCCCAGCCCATCAGTGTGTGTGTGTGTGTGTGTGTGTGTGTGTGTGTGGTGTGTGTGGTGTGTGTGTGTGTTCAGGCCCAACCCATCAGTGTCCCTGCCCAGATCTAACACTCCCCCACACACACATACACACACCCAACCATACACACTTACACTCACACTCTCTCTCTCTCACACACACACACACACACACACACACCACACACACACACACACACAGCTCAGTTACACTCCTGCAGATCCTGCCTCCCCCTCCTAAGAGAACCAGCTTTCTGAGCTGTCTTTCTGAGTGTGTGTGTGTGTGTGTGTGTGTGTGTGTGTGTGTGTGCATGTGTGTGTGTTTGTTGAGAGACAGAGAGAAGCAGAGAAAGTGAAAGAGAGAGAAAAAGAGAGACAGAAAGAGAAAAGAAAGCAAAAGAGTGAGAGATTGATATGACGTGCTGTGGTGTATGCACGAGCGTGCTGGTGTGTGTGTGTGTGTGTGTGTGTGTGTGTGTATGTGTATGTGTGTGTGTGTCTGTGTGTCTGCGGGGCACTATGGTGTATGTGCCAGCGTGCTTGTGTGTGTGTGTGTCTGCGGGGCGCTGTGGTGTATGCGCCAGC